>OZ020221.1:25329317-25434317 GCA_963971325.1 Aphodius granarius
TGCAAAAGTGTTCAGACACTTGTGCCAACGGTGTAGTCGGAAAGTTAGGTGAAGGCCACCCCAGATATTTAAAGTTTGTAATTGTATTATATTCCATCTGAACGTTCAATCTAAAATACTTTCAGCTTAACTGCCGCTTCCGCTCACCGGAAGTCGACATCACCTTTGTTATTTTAAATGTAATATATTTTTTATGTCAAATTTAAATTCTGCGTATGAAAATGCATTTATTTATATCAGGGCTCCCTATACCCACTGTTTCTTGCTATTTTGATTTTTCTAGAGGCGGTTTTTAAACCCAGTTTTATCGCGGTCTTTATCAAACGGATGTACTGCCTATCTCCTCTTACGGCTAATTTTTACGTCATGCTGGGGTAGCATATACTGAGTGATGATAAAGTTCGGAACAAAATTCATAATATTGTTTCATCTATGACGTCACCTATTTCGAAGCGATGACGTCAACTAAATTTTTTTTTACATAGCAACCCCAATTTTTTTGCTGTTTTTCAGTAGCACTCGTCATTGCTTACATAACCTTTTGCTCGAAAAAAAAATACACATTTGGTTAAACAAGTAAAAACGTAATTGTAATGGAAAAAATATTATTGAACCCAAAAATACACAAATAGCGCAAATATTTAAATCGTTCTCTCCAGAATCTACAGCTAAGAATTCGAGAAGAATTGGAGCAAATTAGTTAAAACAAATGTGATTTTAAAAAAAAGAAGTTATGTAAGGTAACAATTATTTTATATCGTAATTTAAGCAATAACGAGTTCTACTGAAAAACAACAAATAAATGGGGTTGCCATTAAAAAAATTGTGGATGACGTCATCGCTCCGAAATAGGTGACGTCATAGATGATATTTATTCGCCATAAGGTGACTACATACAAGTTAAAATTGACGTGCCCAAGCGTTAGAAAACATTAAATAACGATATTATGAATTTTTATACATGTATATAATTTTTATTATAGTAGGAGAAATGAGCCAGTATCGACATCATAGTAGTATATGATCATACGTGATCAGCTATGTAAATCGCTTCTCTAGTGTCGCAGCTAGTATCGAGGCTAGTATCACTGCTCCCCTATAACCTCGGCCTTATTGAAACATATGTTATGAACTGGTTTATTTAAATAACATAAATAAAATGCTACATACATTCCACATACAACCATATGGATAGGCAACCTAATATACAGTGTGTCCAGGAAAGTCCGCACCATATGGGAAAAACTTTTATTATCCATTTCTCAGAAAATTTTATTCTTTATGAAAGTTGGCGGTAGGTCTAAAATCAATAATAACATCATAAGATCTTAAAAACATCGCTCCTTGTACCGGGTGTTTAAAAAAACGTGAAACGCGCATAAGAGTAAAGTACCTTGAATATTAATATTATCGAAAAAATTTATTTATGAATGTTGCTTAGAATTAATAATTACGCCCAGATTTGAAATCACAGCCACCTACGACAGAAAAAAATTTTTTCGCTTTCTTTTTAAATTTTCACTATTTGAGAACAATTTTGTATCTGCTAGTGATTTGAAATGATTCTCCTTAAACAGTTTCTTAGATATTTGTTCAAATTTCCTATAATACTCGCTATTTTGATATCGTTTCAAGCGCATCTTTAAAATCATTGCAAAAATTACCTTTTCCTTGGTGCATTTATGATTTTTCACCCAGTAAATATCAAAATGTCATGCAATACGCAACACAGGTAAGTAAAATAGCTTCCTTTGACTTATTATTGGTGGTTGTGTGTGTGTTGATAACACAAATTTACCAGCTGTTCACGTATTTGTATGGTATACACCTCAAAAAAAATGACGAATCCGAAAGGAAAGTATAGCAGCGTCATGAAATTGTTTTATGAGTGTGTATACTCCATGCATTTCCTTAATTAATTCAAATTTTTATGGTTGACCTGTGTGTCACATGATATTTTGATATTTACTGGCTGACAAATCATAAGCGCACCAAGAAAACGGTCATTTTTGTAATGATTTTAAAGAAGCGCTGGAAACGCTGTCGAAATGGCGAGTATTATAGGAAATTTGAACAAATATCTACAAAACCGTTTAAGAAGAATTATTTTAAGTCACTAGCAGCTACAAACCCCTTCTCAAATAGTGAAAATTTAAAAAAGAAGCGAAAAAAAAATTTTTCTGTCGCAGGTGGCTGTGATTTCAAATCTGAGCGTAATTATTAATTTTAAGCAACATTCCCAAATAAAATTTTTCGATAATATTAATATTCAAGGTACTTTACTCTTATGCGCGTTTCACTTTTATTTAAACACCCGGTACATGGTGCGATGTTTTTAAGATCTTATGATCGTATTCTTGATTTTAGACCTACCGCCAACTTTCATAAAGAATAAAATTTTCTGAGAAATGGATAATAAAAGTTTTTCCCATATGGTGCGGACTTTCCTGGACACACTGTATATTCATGATTATAGTACATAATATATTCTTTATTATCATACAACAGGTATCTTACATTATATCGTGTACAGGTGTTCAAAATATAAGAATCTGACAATCTGATAACCGGAAGCGTTACATACGTCTTCTAAAGGATTAATCCGATTGCGATTAAATTCATACCAACTCATCCTCCAGTGATTTTAAATATGTATACAAATTTACAGATCAGTGGGATTAACGGTTTAGGTCCTATAATCTTTTATAGAAGCAGTTTGACAGAAACCACAGCCTTCGTCGCTGTATTCCAAATTGTGAGATTTTGACAAATGTCGTTATGTCATAGAAACTGACGTTAGGTAGGGTCCAGAGTGGAACATTTGCCACTTCCGGTTTTCAGATTGTGGCAAAAAACAATCCAGTTGATCCCCTGGAAATTCAAATTACACATACAAAATTTCAGCCCGATCCGTTAGAGCGTTTGGACGCTATCGTGGTTACAGATATACCTACACACACAAACCTACACACACACATACACAACCACGTACATTTTCCAGAAATCATTGCAATCGATTCAGGAGACCCCGAAACGCGTATTTCCGCGGAAATCTCAATTTTTTTTTTGATCGATAACGATACTTTCCTTCTAGGGTACTAGTCGGAAAGTAAATATATGAAGATGAAAACTGCAGCTCCAAACTCGAACCGATTAAACTGAATTAAACTAAAATAAATAAATTTAATTTACTAAAATAAATAAACCAATTCAAATCAAACCAAATTAAATTAAATTAAATTCCATTCCAGAGACAACAACACCCTCAAACTATTTTCCCAGGATTGATAGCAACGATCTTTTAAAAGTTTACTATTTGAACAGAAAGAATCTACGTCGCCACAAGATTTGTTACTTTGCCAATAAAAGCGAAACGTCAATTTATAAACCAACTCAGAGAAAAAATAACCGTAATTTTGGACATTGATATACATGGTCCTAATTTGTTTTTATTCTTATGCCGTGAAATACAGGCCATTATCCTAAGAAAACAACAGAAACATGAGATATCCATGTATATTTTCTTAAGGGAGTAACATCGACTAAAATTTTCACAGTTTACAGTTTACGGATGCAAGGAGGATTGCGATTTGCTTTTTTAGAAGAATGAAGACATAGGAACATAATATTTACATATCTACCATAGAATCCTTCACGCGCTTATTAAGTTGTTTTCTTAGGATAACTAAAAGAAGTAAGTCACACAAAATTCGGACACATTATATTATCAACGGTATGTGAAATGAAATAATGTATACTTGTATACTATGGTACCCCTTATTTTAAAGATGTCGGTCCTGGCATCCCAAGGCCTTTATGTGGCGTTTTGTCCCGATTAAAAAAATATGTACGTAGTATGTAATGTAGCATAAAAAATAATAAGTTTGTTAACCCAAAAAGTTGTTAAATGATCAAATTCATTTTTATTCCATTTTTATTGTTCCTGGTCGAAGTAGTGAACAATAATGAATACAAAATTTTGCAAATGCATATTTTTCAATGTACGTTTAGACACATGCATTGCCGAATATTTCGGCATGTCGGCATTTTGTGGGTGAACAATGGTTAAACTTCCTTCCGTACAAATATTGGTTGAAATAAGCCCTTTTTACTACGGAAAAAAAGTCGAGATTTTCGCAAAAATACGCATTTTGGGGTCTCCTGAATCGATTGCAATGATTTCTCGAAAATGTGTGTGGGTGTGTATGTGTGTGTGTGTGTGTGTGTAGGTATGTCTGTGAACACGATTGCGTCCAAACGGTATAGCGGATCGGGCTGAAATTTTGCATACATATTTAGAATTACCGGCGGATGGACTGGATTATTTTTGGTGACAATCTGACAACCGGAAGTGACAAATGTTACATACGTCTTCTGAGGGATTCATCCAATTGAGATCAAATTTATACCAACTCATCTTCCAGTGACTTTAAATATGTATACAAATTTGCAGATCAGTGGGATGAACGGTTTAGGTGCTATAAGCTTTTATAGAAGCAGTTTAACAGAAACCACAGCCTTCGTCGCTTATTCCAAAATGTAAGATTTTGACAAACGTCAGTGCCACTGACATGACATGACATTAAATGTCAGTATGACATATGTCGTTATGTCATAAAAACTGACGCTAGGTAGGGTAAAGAGTGGCTGTGGCTTTACAAAATTGAAGTGTTTAGACATTTCATTGTACCAACGTTGTAGTCGGAAAGTTGGGTGGCCCCAGATATTTCAGTTTGTGAAGACATTTTCTCCAAGTCAGACAATTTGCATACGCCTGGCTTTTCCATTCCATTATGCATAATCTGACTAATTATCGCATCTAGCCCTTTTTAATTAACATTATAGTGTACTAAAACTTGCGGGCTAGTTAAAATATCTTTGATATTTTTAAAAGCAGTTACACACTCTGATGACCAATAACATTTTATTTTTGATTTTAAGAAATTAAACAATTAATGTAATGTAGTCGCTAAATTCAGCATAAATTTACTAAGTAATTAATCAATTCAATAAAAGATTTAAGTTATTATACATTACTTGTTTCTAATAGCAAAAATTGTATCTGGGGAAATACGTAATCCCTCTTTATCAAATCCTAAACAGATCTTTAAACGGGAATCATTTAAAAATTTTAAAACTCTATCCATATGGCCAATATGGCTCATTCGTGTACTGCCCGTTGCAAGTATATCTAAAAATACCGCGACCTCTTCCATGCTATCTAGAAGCGAATACAGAATCTTTTGAAGTTTTGCAGGAATACTAACGATTCCGAAAGTCGGACGTGTATACCGATATAAACCCTTATGGGTCGAAACTGTTACCAAGCTTTTTGATTTATCGACTAAACGGACTAAACACCTTGTAATTTCACAAATAGTTTTTCGATGCGAGGGAATGGATACTGGTCGATCTCAATGTATGGATTCAATGTTGCTTTGAAATCACCGCATATACGAATAGAACCATTCTTCTTCAATACCTTGGTGTTTCGCATGGGCTACTGGTTCAATTACTCCCATAGACTGTAAGCACAACTCCTAATAAGGGAGAAACGGTTGCATTATTTATAATATAATTAATCAAATCACGATTTTCCTTATGATAGATAATTTTACAGGTAATATATCCAATAGGATATACCCGTAGTCTATAGCTAATATATAAATTAAAATATTTACTGTTTTTTTTAACCGTTTGTTTTTAAAATTGCTCTTATACATATTATTTAAATAAATGAAAAGGTAGATACTGTGTCTAAAGAAAACGTAAACGGTTTACGTCCACGGGTTTAATGAACTTAACGTATACAATGAAAAGTCACTGGAGCCAAAATAGTTCTATTTATGTTTATAAATCCGGATGTTTTTCTCGTTATTATTGGAAAAACAAACTGGTGCCCTTCTTATGACAAATATTGCGTGAATAATCTCTTAAAGTACTCTTATCTGCATAGTAAATGCGTCGACCACAGACATTCTTTGAATTTGCACGCCAGATAGGTAGTTGATGTGAATTGCCTGATCTTAAAGCATGATTTGATGAACTACTACTCCCACTCTCACTCTTCTTATTGGCAGAGATGGGGTTGGCACCTGCGTAAAACAACTCTTCTTTCTTCTTAACGGAAACGAATTGTTGACCCTCCAAGATGGCTGCGTACTTAATTTAGTGGCAGCAACGTGGATAATGTACATTTGTTTCTTTTCCTCCATGAGTCGTTCTTATACTGGTGCACGATCGTACCCTACAATAAAAACGTCCCGTAGTACCATCTTTAACTCGTGCGTTTTGAATTCGCACATTGATACTAAACTACTTAATCTTGTTATCCCACTCATTAGGCGATTCTTGTGGCATTTTTTATGCATTATACATTTTGTATCCTTCCGAAAATACGGTTCATTCAACTGGTTGGCCGAACCCATGGCTTTACGCTTCTCTCGGAAGGCGGTGACAGTCTTCAGCTGATGTCTGGATTTGAGACCCTGAAAAGAAAAACATATATACTCAAATCCAATAAGACGTTCAATGAACTTAGATGAACAAAAAAAAATCACAAAAAAAAACAAAAATATTTGAAGAAAAAATACCAATTTTATATTACAAGAGTAAGACAAAATAAATAGGAAACAAAAATTGCAAAATTAAAACATATATACAAAAATTCAATTTAATTTGATTTGCACCACCCTTACTGTAGGTACATCCGCCCGCTGCAGTCTAGACAATTCAATCCTAAACCTAACTTTAAAACCACGCTCACCATCCAGTCTAAAAGCCTCAGCAATGCTATTATAAAAATTTGGAAGATTGTAAGAAAAAGACCGCTTAAAGAGTGCCAGACGATGTAACGGAATGGTAATAGTGTGTTTATGCCTGACATTGACGTTGTGGATGTCTGTGTTTCTTGAAAATGTATGGAAGAGTAAAACATCTTGAAGAGAATAATTTTGTGGTACATACAAGCCGAATGGAGAATTCTACGGCCCGACATGTTCAGCCAACCAACTCAATAGAGTGTATGAGAGATTCTGGACTCTGAATTTTAGATCTATAAACGTTGTCCAAGCAGGACCATAAAGAGCATCGCTTTCAGACTTTGGTTTAGAAGGGATCTATTTATGTACCAGAGGTTGAGCGTTGAATAAGATCATCGTAAAAGGGAATCAATATGCTTTCTAAATCTTAAATCAGAGTCAAAGATTATACTCAGATTCCTCGCCTCACAGGTGATGTCCAGCACCGAACCGTCAACCACAACCTCCAGTGAATTTCTGACCAGGCCAGCCACAGGCTCAGTGCCAAAGACAACAACTAACGATTTGGATTTATTTACAGTAAGACAGTGTTTTGTCGAATGCTGAAGAAGACAAGCAATATCATTTATCTCATTTATACACTCAGATGCAAAAAAAACGGGTCATTTTTTTTGTGTATACGTACATTTTTTTCGCTTTGTTCATTACATAAACTGATAAGTACCATATTTTGTGTTTTTCTTCATTCTGATCGTTGTCTCTTTGATTGTCAAACACTAAAATTCCTATTGACAGTACTAAAACAAAAAAAATTAACTGTTTTTTGTTTACAAAAATAACCCAATGACCCGTTTTTTCTGCATCTGAGTGTATATATTACCTCATTTATGCGATCCTGTGCTTGGACACTCACATCAGAATCGAAAGAATAGTAAAGCTGAGTATCATCAGAGTACAAATGGGAGCTACAGTACTTCAAGGGTTGGCAGAGAGCAAGAGTATAAATTAAATAAAGAATGGGCCCCAGGATAGCACCCTGAGGCACCCCGAGACCACCGGAGCTAGCCCGGAGCGTAAGTCGTCACAACAGACCTGATGGGACCGACCAAGAAGATAGCTCTCAAAGACATCCACAGCAGACCGCGAGAGACCAATAAAATGGAGTATAACGGCTTAGAGAAATCAAGAACCAGCGCTGTTACAGATTTTCTATCGATACCCCGAATGATGTTGTTAGACGTCCAAAAGCCCAGAAGTGCAGCTAAAACCCACACGGAATCCTGACTGTTTCTCGGGCAAGTTGAAAACCGAAAAAAGTGACCCCAAAGTCGAACCTCAACAATCCTCTCGAGCACCATCGAAAGGACGGGCAGGATACTTATGGGTCTGAGGTCCTTTAGCTACACCGGATTCTTAACCTTGGGAACAGGAACTACAAGCGCGCTTTTCCACACAGTCGGAACGACTCACTGTGTGGAAAAGCGCGCTCAAGGCAGTACTTTATTAAGTGACATATATAGGGAACAATTGCAAGGTAACAGAGAAGCAATATTTTCCTGGTGACACCATCAGAACTGACCGTCTCAGTCTATTAGCTTTGCAAGGTGCGCAAAATCTCATCTTCGGAGGCCAGAGCAACCGTCAGTTAATCGGTAAGAATCTGCCAGAATTGTAGAAGGACATCAGATCACGGTCACTACCGTGATTCTGAGTCGATAAGAAATAACTATTGACCGAATCCGGGTCACCAATCGCGTCAGTAATAGTTTGGGTCCTACAAGCAGCAATTCCTAGCCTTCTAAAAGTACCCCAGAGACCACGGTAATCGCGACCACTAAACATATTATCAAGAAACGCCTTTTTGTCTCTTTGAATTGCCCGATTCGTAATGTTCCGCATCTCCTTATATTCACCAAAATGAGCATCCTTCTTGGTCTGTTTATATTTTTTGTACGCTCTATCACCTAATTGCATGAGTACCTTAATATTATCAGTAACCCAGGCGCGATAGTTTTTATGAAGGGTTATTTTGCGGACAGGTGCGTAAACATAAATTTTTTTATTTATTTGCAAATTAAAGAAAGCGACTTTATCATCGATGTTGTTGAGCTGTAATGTAACATTATATGCCAAGGTATTGCATTTAGATCCACCTGAAAATTGTCCATATCAAATTTTTTTAAATCTCTAAAAGTTATTGTTTTAGGTTGAGACGTTGACGTTTTGTTATGAATATCAATCATAGATGCTGGGCCATCATAGAAGGAAAGGTATTACCAATTTGGAGATTATACAATTACCATGGCCTAAGGGCCTAAGCTTTAAACTGACACTAAATATAACTCCTATGTAAAACTAGCTTCGATTGTCCCGCCCACTACGTCGATCTAAACGCATAGGACCTTCGAGAAGGGAATGCTTTCTGGAAAATGTATGTGGGTATGTATGTGTGTATACAGGGTATCCCGAAACTCAACGTCAAGCGGGCACCAGAAGAGAGGGTGGTTTATGTACGTTCTGGAAAAAATAGTAAAAAAATCTCTTTCACTTAGTTGAGTGATAATTGGCATTTTTCAAAAAAATAGAAAATCTGCATCCTTTATCACATCTTTAGTTACTGTGGCAACAAATTTCCTAATTCTCTTGCGGTTTTTTGCTAATATGATCTTAAATAACCTTACAATTGATCGCAGTTGCAAATCGATCAAAAAAAAATTGTGACATTGTTAAAAATAAGGTAGTTCGTTTGAGTTGTGGTTTGAAAAAATTTTGTCACTTAACTTTGACTCTTTATTACAGAAAAAGTATACTGTACTACTTTCGGCAAGTTATTTTAAAAAGTGGCCCATTTAGCTAGGATTTCAAAAAGGTACAACACTTGCTACTTTTCTGTAAAAAAAAGTCAAATGAGGAAATAAATTGTAAAATAAACCGAAAACTATGAGACTAAAAAAGGTGCTTTTATTTTACAAATTCAAATGCTCGTATTGTTTGCCTTCAGCACGAATACAGGCCCGTCGGCGTCGGCATCGGCATCGTCTGCATCTTTTTAATGCCTCAGCCTCGAAATCAGACGCATGAGCGTTTTCGCTCATAGCGTCAAAGTCGGACGGGTGAAATCCTGTTCCAAATGCATGCGTAAGAGAGAGAAAGGAGCTCTACGCTTGTAGCGTTTCGTCAGGAGTGAGCATTCCGTGGCCGAGGCTTAAAAATAATCGTTTGATGAAACGTGCGTAGCGAGTTGCATTAATCTCTTCTGCTATTTGAGTGGCGCAGCTCGGCGATATTTTGAATAGCGCGGGAATAAACCTTTTCCTTTCTACAGCCCCAGTAAAGAGATAGTTTTTCAGGTAGTTTTTTTTTACAGACAATACACTGTAGGATGGATTGGGCGCTAGTGTACAATTTCGTGGCCAGCCCGGTCTCCGGACCTAAACCCAATTGATTTTTTTACTGGAGCTGCAGAAAGGAAGAAGTTTATTCCAACGCTATTCAAAATATCGCCACGCTGCGTCACTCAAGTAGCAGAAGAGATCAATGCAACTCGGTACGCACGTTTTATCAAACGATTATTTTTATGCCTTGGCCACGGAATGCTCACTCCTGACGAAAGGCTACAAGCGGAGAGCTCCTTCGTTGATATTGTCAAGATCGCTTGACGCTAAACGTTCATGCGTCTGATTTCGTGGCTGAGGCACTAAAAAGATGCAAACGATGCCGATTGCCTGTAGTCGTGCTGAAGGCAAACAATTCGAGCATGTGACTTTGTAAAATAAAAGCATCTTTTTTAATTTCATCCGTATTGTACCTTTTTGAAATCCTAACAAAATGGTTCATTTTTAAAATAACTTGCCGAAGGTAGTACAGTGTACTTTTTCTGTAATAAAGAGTCAAAGTTAAGTGACAAAAATTTTTCAAACCACAACTCAAACAAACTACCTTATTTTTATCAATGTCGCATTTTTTTTGATCGATTTGCAAGTGCGATTAATGGTACGGTTATTTAAGATCATATTAGCAAAAAAACGCAAGAGAATTAGGAAATTTGTTGCCACAGTAACTAAAGTTGTGATAAAGAATTCAGATTTTCTACTTTTTTGACAAATGCCGATTATCACTCAACTAAGGGACAGAGATTTTTTTACTATTTTACGTACATAGATCACCCTCTCTCCTGGACGTTGTGTTTCGGAACAACTTGATATGTCTGTGAACACGATAGTACTCAAACGGTACTAGGGTGAACTTTTGTAACCTATTTAGAATTACCAGGTGACGAACTGAATTGTTTTTGGTCACAATCTGACAACCGAAAGTGGCAAATGCTACAACCGTTTTCTTATGGCTTCATCCGATTTTGGCCAGATTGATACCAGTTTATCCTCGACTGTAAACAAGTGTACCAATTTACAGATCAACGGGATGAGCAGTTTAGACGCTATAATCACTTATAGAAGCAATCTGATAGAATCCACAGCCATCGCCTGTGTGTTTGCAAATTGTCAGATTTTGATAATCGTCAATGGCCACTGACATGACATTAAATGGTAATGGGGGCGTTCAGCCAGGCTGCGCTATAAACTAGCGCTAGCGCTTCAATCTAGCGCAAATATCCGGCTGAACGGGTATATTGAAACATAAGTCTTTTTGCTATAAAAAATGGCCGCCGCTAACCGTAGCGATTTTTAGTAGCGGTGGCTGTAGACAAGCGCAGCAGAGGCTGAACGCCCCCATTGCATCTGCAAATTTGTTTAGACTTCATGAGTCAACGATTTACTCGGAAAGTTGGGAGGAAGCCACCCCGGATATTTACTTTCCAACTAGTACGCTAGGAGGATAGTATTGTAATAGACGTAAAAAATCGGTTTTTAGCGGAAATACGGAATTAGCAAATATTACATGCGTCTTCTGAAGAATTCATCCGATTCAGATCAAACTCATACCAACTCATCCTCCAGTGACTTTAAATATGTATACAAATTTGAAGATCAAAGGGATGAACGGTGTAGACATATAAGCGTTTATAGAAACAGTTTGACAGAAGCCACAGCCTTCGTCGCTCTGTTGCAAATTGTCAGATTTTGACAAAAGTCATTGCATCTGACATGACGTGACAATAGGAGCGTTCGGCCAGGCCAGGCCGCAGCGAGCGCAAACTGCTAACTTATCCAAAACAAATGGTTGTTATGGGCAACTGATTATTGTGGACAAGTATAGCAGGTTTTCACAGATATACTTTTTGAAACTCCTCGTCGTGAAGCTGTTTATGTGGAGAGTAAAGACTTTTCAGATATTTTAACAATAGGATCAACCTCAGTATATTAGGCCACGCACGACATTGAACGTCACGTCATAGCACGGGATCGGTACTGTGGTAGGCACAGAGAATCTTACCTTTCGTAAAGATATTTTTTCTTAACAGTTAAATAAATCTGTTCTAAACGTAGGTTTCCGTCCCATAATAAAAACGCCATTGTCCAGGTGTTTCTTGTCCGTATATATCTTATATATTACTTCCTCCTTTGGTGGTTCAAGGGGACACGCATCATGGATTATTTTTATTATGAGTAAATTGTTTGCATTCTGCATGTTCTCATGGACGCTAATAGATGATCATATAAAGGAATTATTGTAATCCACAAAGATGTGACCCCATTTTATCGACAAAAATACACTATGTAACTGTTTATGTTCGACGATGTCTGAAAAAAATCTTGGAACAAAAGTAAGGAAACAGTCGGGCCTAGGCGGGCCAGGACCGACCTAGCCATCGCCGCATCGCTAGGAATTCATTCTATGTTTGAGCTTTTTACTTTCCGAGTACCCTAGAAGGAAAGTATTGTAATCGACGGGAAAAAAATCGAAATTTCATCGGAAATACCCGTTTTGGGGTCCTCTTAATCCATTGAAATGATTTTTGTAAAATGTATGTATGTGTGTATGTTGTCGGTATGGGTGTATGTTGTCGGTATGTCCGTGAACACGATTATGTCCAAATGGAACAACGGATTGGGCTGAAATTTGGTATATTTATTTAGAAATACATATGTATATTAGAAGTATATGTTAATTACATATGTATCACAAACTGGCGAGTCCAAAGTTGCTCTGTTTTAAGAAAATTGAATAATTGCAAAAGAGTTCAGATACTTCATTGTACCAACAATTTAGTCGGAACGTTGGGTGAAGGCCACCCCGGAAATTTATTATTCTACACAATAGATAATACTGGAAATATATTTTGAAAAAACTGAGGCAAGATGATGCATTCAGAAAACCCCAAAACACGTACTGCCGCTAAAATCTGGATTTATGATGTATATGTTAATTACATATGTATCACAAACTGGCGAGTCCAAAGTTGCTCTGTTTTAAGAAAATTGAATAATTGCAAAAGAGTTCAGATACTTCATTGTACCAACAATTTAGTCGGAACGTTGGGTGAAGGCCACCCCGGAAATTTATTATTCTACACAATAGATAATACTGGAAATATATTTTGAAAAAACTGAGGCAAGATGATGCATTCAGAAAACCCCAAAACACGTACTGCCGCTAAAATCTGGATTTTTTCCGTCTAGTCGGAAAGTAATAGTCATTTATTAAGATATATTATGTAAATACGCGGCTCTTATCCTTCACGGCAAACCTGAGGGTATTCACTTTCATTTTCTCTGAAATCTTTCTAGTGAATAATATTGTCTAATTGTTGATAAATTATATGAGTTTCTCAAGTAGTTTACGTTTTGTCAGCTTTCCTTGTGCACACTTGCTTTCTTAAATCTCTTGAACGTCGCTTTCTTAAAAGACTGTCGTTACTTATTACATTAATACCTATTTTATAATGTAGATTTAACCAAATCCACAATATAACATTATTTTTCATAAAAACCTTATCATCGCCTTCCATGCGATAGAAAGTAAAGCCGGTAGTCCCGTGTAATGTCATGATGCGACGTGCACGCTAAAGAACTCTTACTGGACGTGGGATTCCCTCAGTTCGACAAAATTACTGGATGTTGCAGAGTTGCGGAAATAGGCCGAAGTAAAATAAATGAGATTGTCGCAGTAGGTACGCACCCTCATTTCCCAACATAACCTAAAATCTGGAAAACATATTTTAACTAGATTGAACCCTACTGTGGTTCGAATCAATTAATTCTTGATTTACGGAACGAAAAAGTTTGCTCTGAGCAAATAGCCTAATAGTGTCGAATTTGACCCATGGAATTATCTACCTACTTATAAATAGAATTGTCATCTGTTTGTCAAGTGAAGTTAATGGGGGCGTTCAGCTAGGCTCTTAGCCACGTTCAGCCACCGCTACTAAAGAGCGCTATACGAAGCGGCGGCCATTTTTTATAGCAAAAAGACGTGTATTTGTAATGTGTAGCCGTTCAGCCGGACATTTGCGCTAGATTGAAGCGGTAGCATAAAAGCGCTAGCGCTAACTTATAGCGAAGTCTGGCTGAACGCCCCCATTGTTAATGTTATTAAAATTTAAAAAATAATTTAAGAAGCAATATCGTATTGTGAAAAATGTGCTATACTAGAAGTGAACATGAACACAACTTTCTGTTTGTTTATGAAGGTGCTCATCGCTGTACGGTAGATGCAAATGGTATCAAATAGCATGGGACAATTAAACTCAGTTGTAGTAAAAAGTATTTCTGGTAGCTCTCGAGGAAACCGAATTGTAATGCCGTTAATACCTGATTAACTACAATTAATTAACCTAATTTACCTAATTGACATTACAAATATCTCAATAGACTTCAACATTCCGATTTACAAAGTCTCTCGAATATCATAATTTTTGCCCTATAGAGGAGTCTTAGAAGTTAGGGTAGAAATTCGAGTCTCATAAATTGTGAGTTATTTGATGAGTAAATCCCCATAAATACAAGAAGAGTCTTAAAATAGGAATAGATAAAGGAAATCAGGATCCATCTGGTGCTACTGAGACCCCGGTTGGCTATATTCCAGAGCCGGTAGTTAACTTAGGGCGGTACCCATTTTAAGCACGCCTCTTAACTCCTACGCAATTCTCTCAAATATTCAAAGGCAATTAGTAAATTTTCGATTTTGTGCGTCATCGGTTCATCAAGGGATTCCACGTACTTTTTGCTATAGGTTTTGTGTTTATGTTGTGTTGGCTGTGCTTGTTTAGGCTGAAGACAATAAGGTATGTTTAAAATATGATAAAACTGCTTATATTTACCATTATGATTTCTTATTAATAAGGATTATTGAAAAGGGAGTTCTTTCTTATATAATTATCATTTTTTGTTTCGTTTTAAAGCCATCTTCAGATAGAAAAAATGTGCTTCTGGATCAATATACTTTAAATATCCTTGATACAGTCGATACAACAGATGTATTGAAGAATTTTAACTAAGATTTTACGGTTTTTCACCTATTATTACCATCTGGAAATTTCTCAAAAAATATATTATCTAACAGGTTTAAGTGTGCATAATTTGAGAGACACTAGGTTTTGGCTGATAACAAATTAAGTAGGTATTATATTGTTTGAGTTCCAGAATAAATCGAAAATACTTTTGAAACAGTTGATGATAAACGGAATTTCTTATTTTTAGCAACAAAAAAAATCAAATCTTCATGAAATGGCATTTCATGTCATTTATTATTTGTATTTTTTTGTATGCAACATTTAAAGAAAGTTTAGCATATGTAAATAACATGCAGTTACCAATGTTTTTTTGAACAGGAGCGTTTTCACCATCAAATAATTCACGGACATGATTTTGTGCAACCAAATTTGGACAAATTATTTGAGCGTCTAAAACTACTTCAAGCTGCGTTTTCACTCTCAAATAATTAATGCAATTGTGTTTGTACAAACAAATTTGCACAAATGGTTTGAGCGTGAAAGCGTAGACTTATTATATTTAAAGTACGCTTTGCTCAAATAGTTCAAGTCAAATAATGTGTACAAACGTATTGGTGAGTGTTGATGTCGCATGTGTGTACAAATAGAAAAACTTGCTTAGCATAACAGAATAAAGAACCTTATTAGTATAAACCCTTGTTTTGTGAAATTCTTCAGGAATTCAATGACATTAACGTATAAGGAGTAACATAAAATACTTCCTTAGTATCCAAAATCTGTAGATGATATTAGGTTGTGATCCAAAGTGACTGTGGCTTTACGAAACCGAAGATTTTAGAAAGTTTACACCACCCCCACGGTATGATGATATTCAATAATCATCGTATCAAATTTTTATTTTGGAAATACCAAGTTTAAAATTTACAATACAAACTATCAATTAAAGGTATCAATTCCCTACTTCGGTATTCGTTACTTTTCATTATATCAATACCAGGTATTTCAAAAAGTTTTTGACACATAGTATCAGTTTACGTTAGTACCTAGTTTAGTCAATCACAATACGCAACGTTGATATCGATTATCGTACTAATATGAACAACA
The DNA here is from genome assembly GCA_963971325.1 of Aphodius granarius. NCBI lineage: Eukaryota > Metazoa > Arthropoda > Insecta > Coleoptera > Scarabaeidae > Aphodius > Aphodius granarius. Next base: position 25,345,536 of record OZ020221.1, read on the forward strand.
CTCTTACCCGGTTGCACCGACTTTTTTTATCATTGATTAGTTAATTCAGACTACTAAATCTCATTAAAAAAAAAACATCATTTCACCGACCATATTTTGCATTAATCTCAATTATATTATAATTCTATGCTACCGTAGCACTGCAAGTGCTCACAAAACTGTAGTGTAAAACTTACCACAACAACCGCTAGCACAAAGCGCTACAGATAGCAGTGGAATTTATTTAGTAATAAAACGTCTGTCTATTCTGTACAAATCTACCAGGTCAAGCGGATAACAGCGCTAGAATTCCTGAATGTACTGCACAAAATAAGGTTTTATTAACAAGCGTTAAAATTGTCGGTACAACGTGATTTAATTTCAAATTTGATCACAAATTACTTAACGTCATTTAGCACACTTAAATTGAAATGTCGGTGCAACTGAGCATCAGTGATTCAGTTGTAAGGTGGTGTTAAATTTCAACTATCGAACTAAAAATCTATGATCAAATATCCAGATACAAATATCGAACTTGTCATAATTGTGGTGTTTAGGTGTGAACATGGAAACAGATGGTTGAGCCTCTGTTTGAAGCTTATTCAGGCAAATATGTGCAAATTTTTTGAGCGTGAAAACGCTGCTACCAAACTTTTTTATCTGTATAACTGTATAAACACTCCACCAAATCACATTGACTAATTTGGTTGGCAAATTTTTCGCGTTCTACACACTCATCACGCATACATTGGTTGGCCGCACGTATAGGCAATTATGACCGCTTCTGGAAATAATGACGATTTTACCCTCATACTGATTTATGACATATTTGTCAACTTGGTAATTTTGGACCTTGTTGTTGGTTGCTGGTAACGGCTTATCCTCAATATTATCAGTTATAATAGCAATAACATTAATAATAATAATAATCCAAGCCTTGACATCCCCCAACAGCTTCGCCAATTACAGAGGCTTCGACAGGCCAGAGTATTATTAGGTCTGTTTGCGGTAACAGTTTCAAACGATTTGTATGCTCGGCCAGTGCGATGCCTTGCTATACTATTTCCCTACTCACCTCGCACTACTACGTCTGGTCCAATGTAAATCTGACTCCCAACCATTGTCTGTGGAACGTCTTAAAATGTTTGGCTCCCAGCATTCACCATGGAGTGAGGAAACCCACGGAAAAACCTCATCCTGGAAGCAAGTCTTCGGGCTCAAACCGGAGACTGCTACGGTAACGTCTTATCACTAGGATACACTCAGACTACTCACTTGTATGAGATTCACAATCCTCTCTCCTTAAAATAGTGCCATTTGAATAGGTACTTCAGCCAGTCACATATCACAAAATTATCTGAAATGTTGGGGGATTCAGTACCTAACCTACTATCAAACTGGAAATTTTTCAAATATTAACCGATAAATTGACGTTCGAAACTTTCAGCGTCAGTTCGGCACACCACGTTTACAGAATATCTGGGGTGGTTCGCATCCAACTTTCCGACTATATCATTGGTACAATGTCTAATAAACACTTTTACAATTATTCAATGTTGCGACGCCACAGCTAGTCTGAACCCTAACCTAACGTCAGTCATAGATTAATATTTAATGTCATGTCATGTCAATGGCCACTGACGTTAATAAACATTTGCCAATTCGCAATCATTGCCACTAAGCTGTGGATTCTGTCAGACAGCATCTGTAAACGTTTATAGCTCCCAAACTTTTCATCCCATTGATCTGATAAAATCATACATGTTTAAAGTCACTGAAGGATGAACTGGTATCAATTGGATCAAAACTGGTTCAATTCCTAAGGGAATGCCTCTAACATTTACCACTTTCGGTTGTCAGATTGTCACAGGAAACAATCCAGTCCCCTAGTCATTCTAAATAAGTAAGTATACCAAAAATTCAGCCCTATTCGTTGCACCGCTTGTGTGCTTTCATGTTCATAGCTATACACAGATAAATAAAGTACGTGTGTAATACATAATGACATTTTTCAGAAATCATTGCAATCGATTCCGGGGCCTCAAAACGCGTATTTTTCTCGGAAATCCCGATTTTTCTCCCGTCGATGAAAATTCTTTTTCTAGAGACTGGCGAGAAAGTAAAAACAACGTGAAGGTCGTACTCGTAATATTATATTAGATCTTAATTATTATAATTTTTACTTCAAAATACTTTGAATGTAAACGGCCTACAGCCCTTCTTTTTCCTTTCCAACTAGTACCCTTTGAAGGAAAGTATCGTAATTGCAAAATTGGGATTTGATCAGAAATGGAAGTTTTCGATTTCGCTGAATCCATTGCAATGATTTCTGGCAAATAGGTGTGTGTATGATTATGATTTTCTTGATGTTTCAAGTATTACGTTTTCTTGTTTTAAATATGAAGGAACTGCTTGAAAGGAATTACATCTGTTTTAAGCGATAGGTATGTACTTACACTTTTGGGTCAAGAAGTCACAAGAAGTCACGAAATAAAACTTATGCATATATGTAAACAAACAATATACGAACACTCAATATCGTCAAACTTATATAGCGGTAATATGAGGCAAAAGACGCGAGAATCTGTTAGCGCCATCTGTAAAGTAATTGCACAACTTTCTATGTATTTCTCAGAGTAAGAATCTTGGTCAAGAAACTGTTTTTTCGGTGAATTTTTCGTCCAACAAAATATTTTTGTTATTGTAAGACGGATATCTACTTTTTTATAGAAAAATAACTTTTTCTTCGTAGAGAAAAATATACTTAACATAAACATACTAAATTCTTAAATCGTAAGAATAACTAACCGTTGATACAACTATACTGAAATTCTTATTAGAATAAAATATTATTTGTATAGAAAAAAAAATCCTCTTCATGCTACACTATATACGCAAGAATAATTTTTCTTGATATCCAAGAATAAAGTTCTCTCTGTGAGGATTGGGCTGAAATTTAGAATACATATTTAATATTTAAAATTACCGAGGAACGAATTGGATTGTTTTGGTGACATCTGACAACCGGAGGTGGCAAATGTTAAATGTATTTTCTTCGCGATTTAACTGATTTTTACCAAACTGATAGGTATCAGTTCATCCTCAAGGACGGTTAAATATGTTTACCAATTTACAACTCAGGGAGATGAGCGGTTATCATATCCTTGGTCGGTAATGTTACGAATTGACAAATTTTGATAAACGTCAATGATTACTATCACGGCATTTATACCAATATTCTTTACCATATTTGCACTACTTTGTACCATCAAGCTCGAAATTACTACGTTAAAGTTTTAGATCGCTTAAAACGGGCGGCTTGGCAACGTTGTAAGTTTTCTTATGTTATGTTCACTCACACACCTTGGTTGACAAGTGTTTCAAATGGCCACGACCGGTCAGCTGTTCCCCTGTTGCCAGCGCTACTCGTGATCGGTAATCTTCGTGTATTACCGAGGGTGGTCGGTGAATTCAAATAAAATGCACTTTTAATTGCAATTATCTAATAGAAAACCTAAACGAAAAGGCTTACAGCTTTACGGTATGACTCCTGATAACTTGTACGGTAGATTAAACCGAATATCTGCTCAAATTTTGACATGACCGGAATACCCTATTTACTCACATAGGATTTATATTTATTTACGAATGCGTCTTTTATTATAGGTATTTATAAGTATACAATGCCCTGAACGTCTTTCCCAGTCAAACTTTTGTTGGCTCAATTAACATTGCACATATTCAGCGATGATTAACAATCCGAAAATATTTGGATTTTTTGGAAGATATTTTCCTCTTATTCTTTTGTAAACATTTGGATTCTTTGGGAGAATTAAAATAATATAAAAATACCACGAGGGTTATTTTAAGAAAAATAGTGTAACTATAAACTTTAGAGTCCAACGGTACTTTGTAGTCTAATGACTCTAAAGTATAAAACATATTACATATGTATATGCTACGGTTAAAGTGATGGATGTGGTTTGTGATTAGAAACACTTAAATAATTACATGGACCGGTTATTATTAATAATTTCCTAACGGGCACGGTAAAAGTGATAAAAACGTTACTTTTTACAAAAGATCTTTTGTATATAGTCTTCAATGAAGTTAGCTAAGTTATTTTGATTACTATGTAAGCTATTATATTTATTTACTCGACGCAAATCATTAGTACGGCTAGCCCAATGACCAAAATTACGAATAATACAAAACATTGATAATACAGAATGTTTTCTTTTGTCTCTCTTGTGATATTTGGTATACATCCAAGGACGGTTTAATGACGAAAACATAAAAAAGAACATTTTATACAGAGTGTTCAAAAAGGTTAACCATTTTATTACATTAGGTTGTCCATTACTTATACCTATCGTAAGCATATCTAATATCTGACGGATATCATCTGTTATATAAGGCGGTTATTATAAAAGTGTTTATCACAAACAAAAAAAAAGACTTTTAAATATATTATTTGTTTAGAAATATGAAAAAATACAATAATAAAAACACAAAATAATTCTCAAGTCCAGGAATCAGTTAAAAAATAAAATATATTCTTAATAAATAAAATTAACAGTAGGTAACTCAAATAAAATCTGTATCACATTTGTGCACTTACAAATAAAAAATAAACAATATTCATAGTAAATAATAAAATAAAAATAAAACACAGTTATTCAAAATTAAATATAAAACATTTTTTAATGTTTTGTATTAAAAAGATAATAAATAAGTATATAATAAAAACGAATTGTAAAATACAGAAGCACTATGTACGTATGCACTGACAGAATAATACAAACCGAGTTTCTAATTTATTACTTACTTAGCTTTTAAGAATTGCGCAAATAAGCATGACCCAAAGAGTTACACACTCGTGGATGCAATTAGTATGAATTGGCATTTTTTAGTCTCATTTTGATAATCTTCCTTATTTTAGTCATGAGTAGTAACTAAATAAGTTAGTCAGGACTAACGTCACTAAGGGCCCAACACTGAAAATCCAGGGAATAGATTCTTTGTGTGGCGATTATGTAGATACTAACAGTATTCCAAATCTGAGGCTCTATTATATTGTACCATCACCTTAATGCAATATCGAATTGAAATATATCACATTGACCACAGCATGCTGGAAATTATTAATAATAGCCGGTACATGTGATAAATTTTTCACTTTAACCTCGCCACTTGGCTATTATTAATAATCACCGGTAATTATTAATAATAACCTATTTATCACTATGACCGTAACATATACAACCGTATTTACAACTTTAGTAGCATCTATCATCGTGAGCCTTTACTTCGGTTTGCCAGTTTGACTCTGAACAGTTTACATGTGCAGTAGGCTCAAAAAGTATGTACCTATATGCCAACCATTGAAAGGAGAACGCACGATACACTTATACACGGTATAACGGAGGACAGCTTTTGGCTACGTCACTCGTCTGAGATCGGTCAATGCGGCTAGTTGATACGAGATGGCGCCAAAAGGAGCGCTAGTATTTACACACAATCATTCAAGTAGAGTTTAATATAAATGATTTTTTTTTCATTTTGATACATATTCAGCAAATATTTTACATGCGATGTAACCCAAACTCTAAATTAAACATTCTTTATTTATTTTCTGAATTCTGTTTTATATACAAACACAGAATAGAATGTAAGTATATTACGATGATGAATAGTTATCGTTTGCATCACCCTGTAAATCACAACATGATTATTTTCCTCCTTACGTGACATAGGAGTAAAAAACTGACTATGGCTCACTTACCTATTATTTTTTGCTTCAACTTGAAGTTCTAATTTCTCTATGATGATTCGTGCAGGTCTTTACGGCACAACTCGACATTGTAAAGTAATACAAATTAAAGACACCTGCTAAAAATCTGCCAGCGCATCTGGGTTCGGCAAACAACTTAATTTGAATTTTAAAACAGCGCGCATGTGCCGTGACGTCACTCAGATGAGAGCGCAGTAGGAACGCTTTTAAGCAACCTGTCCGTTATACCGTGTATAAGTGTATCGTGGGAGAACGTATGTACTCTTGTCATGATGCGATATGTACGTTAAAGAAACTTTTACTTGGGGTTGGAATTGCCTCGGTTTGACATAATTCCTGGGTGTGTGTGGCCTCTAGAGTCGGTGATTGGCCAAAGTTACGGAAATAGGGCCTATGTAAAATAATCGTAAAACAAATTGACCTTTTTAAGTGATTGAAAGGAACGATGATGTTATCGCCTTCAGCAATCTGTCATATCAAAAAGTACCTAGATCTATTATATTTATTAATTTAATTCCAGGATAATGCCTAGGAAAAGGCGACCGACCGAAAACATGGATACCGATGATGAGCTGGATGAAACGAAACATCCGCAACGAAATGCTGCAAATGCGAGGGAAAGGGCAAGAATGAGAGTTCTGAGTAAAGCTTTCTGCCGACTGAAGACGACATTACCTTGGGTTCCAGCAGATACAAAACTATCAAAACTGGATACTTTACGTTTGGCCACCAGTTATATTGCTTATCTGAGAGCAGTACTGTTGGACCAACCATTGCCCGGAGAACAAGGTCATAAGCATCCTTTGGCATTGGTAAGAGTTAATGTTCTGAAATATCTGGGGTGTACTTTCCAACTTTCCGACTAAATCATTGACCCATTGAGTACTTATCTAAACAAATTTGCAATTACGTATTCAATTTTTTTAAACCACATCCACTTTCGACCCCAACTTACCAGCCGCCACAGAATGACATTTAATGTCTTGTCATGTCACTGGCAACTGACGTTTATCAAAATCTAACAATTTGCAACACAACGACAAAGGCTGTGGATTCTGCCAAACTGCTTCCATAAACGCTTATAGCGCTTAAACCTTTCATCCCACTGATATGCAAATTTGTATACATATTTAAAGTCACTGGAGGATAAGTTGTTATGAGTTTGTCCTCAATCGGATGAATACCTCATGCCACATCCGGTTGTCAAATTGTCACCAAAAACAATTCAGTTCGTCCCCGAGCAGTTCCAAACATGTACACCATATTTCAACCCGATCCGTTGTGCCGTCTGGGCGCTATCGTGTTCACATACATACCAATCACTTTTCCGTGGTGTGGAATAAAAAAATAAATTTTCCGAAATTTCAGAAACAAAAATATACATACAGTATAACTTCGATAATCCGGACATATATCGTTCCGGACCATGTTCGGACTATCGAGGTATCCGGATTACTGGATGTTTGATTTTGCTTTTGTTGGAAGGGGTGATTTTTACTTTCCGACTCGTATCCTAGAAGGATAGTATTGTAATCGGCGGAAAAATTCGGGATTTCAGCGGAAATACCCGTTTTGGGGTCGGCTGAATCCACTGCAATGATTAAGTACTACTGGAAAATGTATGTAATATGTATGTGTGTATGTTCGTGAAAACGATTGCGCCCAAACGGAACAACGGATCAAGGTGAAATTTGTTATACATACTTAGAATTACCGGGGGACGAACTGGATTATTTTTGGTGACAATCTGACAACCGGAAGTGGCACGTGATAAATGAGTCTTCTGATTTTTCATCCGATTTTGACCTAACTGATACCTGTTCATCCTACAGTGACTTTAAACATGAACACCAATTTACAGATCAGGGAGATGGATGGTTTAGGCGCAATAAGCATTTATAGAAGCAGTTTGACAGAATTCACTGCATTCGTCGCTGTTATTAAAAGAAAGCTAAAATTAAAACTAAATTCTGACTATAAATGAACAAAATAAGCAAAACATTTTAGTTATTTTTTAAAAATGTATCAATGTTTGTATATATTCTTTTGGATACATCTACATTAGTAGATTTTTCTCTGACCCATTTGAGAATCTTCCATGGGAAAATTATATCCTTCAGACCTGATACCCAAAGAAAACGCATTGGCACCATCTACACTAGAGCTTTCTAGGGCCTGTTAACCCCAGTTAAAAATGTCTTAACCTCAGGCTTAAAACATTTCTTCGAACATTCAGTACATAATGGTGTATTCATCCATCCTTTATCATACGCTTTGGATACAACTAGTATTGAGCTCATTCCACATTTAAAAGGTTGCGGATTTGGCGCTTTTGCTAATATTAAAAGTACCAATTTATGTGATCCGGTTGCTTTACAGCAATGCATGAAAGTTAAGTAACCCTTTGATATTTTTCGACTGGTTTTAACTGCGAAATATATTTTGTATCCGAACTACGGAGGTAAAATTTCAAAAATGTCCGGTTGACAACAGCGTTCGGATTGCTGGAGTGTCCGTAATAGAGAGTGTCCGATCTATCGAAGTTGTACTGTATATGTATATGAAATGAATATGGGAAAATTTAACACATTTGTGTAACGACCACATGTATTTTTATTCCTATTTCTGTACTTTTCCAAAGATCGAGGAGTTCTGAAATTGAGGATTATCCCTTTATAAAACTGTCGTTTAAAATCTCTACAAGACCAAAGTCGCATAAACCCGACTTATTTTTAAACCCATCCGTACGGAAGATGATTTCAAAAGTCGTCAATTAAATTTGATCCAGTGGCACGGGACAAACAACAGCTGGTAACATTTGGTTAGCTGAGATCTCTGCTTTGTTTATTAATTGCATTGAAGTGATGTCTTAGTGTTTGCTTAAGACGGTTGTTCCTTTTGCCTCATTGTAAACAGAACCGTATGGATGCGGCCGACACAACCCGATGTATGTGAGGTCTTAAATTTGCCGTTAGTGGTGACGTACCACTTTTACTTGCCTTTGTGAATGTATTAGTGTACGTTGACATGAATAAACCTATAAAAACTACCATTCCTTTTACGAAAGTTCATATAGAATATAATACCGTTAAATTTTTTTTTAGCATGTATTGAGTGATGTGTGCCAATTTTCACAGCCTTAGTCGCTATGGTTGCGAATTGACAGATTTTGATAAACTTCAGTGGTCAGTGACATGACATGACATTTAATATTATTTTATGGTTGACGGGGCACCCAAATGTTTTTTATTGAATTTAGAATAATATGTACATACAGGGGTCCCACCTATGCTGCCTCGGTCCACTTATTATTGATTTCTTATAAAAATGCTTCAGATAAAAGTTGCATTGAATCATATTCTGCACATTCTAAAATTAGTTTCAGTAATTGCGGATTTCCGCTTATACCGGAAATAGGTATCAACTTTGTTATTTTAAATAGAACACCCTATATATTATTGCACTTTTTGATTCTTTGTTAAATTTCAATGGTACTTTGATAAGGATACATTATGTCTAAGTGAAACGTATTGCGCAGCAGGCTTGGGATCGGTAAAATGCGAACCGAAAGGGGCCGACGCTTTGCATTAATATTAAAAGTTGCAGTAGGCTTGGAAAACAAACTAGGTAAACTGTCATTAGTGTTCCAAGCATTACAACTGGATGTCAAAGTATTGTTTGTTAACATAATAATTAAAAATGTCGCTTACGCAGTCAGAATTAGTTAAATGCTGTGTACCGAAGATTTACTGATGTCAGTCCTTTTACTTACATGTTTCACGCACATTTAATTCTGCATTCTCTTGCACAGTTATCAATATGTGCAACTGATTTTCCTCCGTAAGTACCTACGGCGCGGCGTTAGTACTTAGTACGCTTTCGCTTTGTATGTTTTACAGACCCAGTCCTCCCATTTGGATGCCGTCTATCTGGATATTGTTGTGCGTAAACTATTGACGCTAACAAAGCGTTCTTGTTTTATTTTCCGAGAACAAAAAACATATCTACTAATTCTAACTGCGTAAGCAACATTTTTAATTGTAATGTAAACAAACAATATTTTGAAAACCAGTCATAATGCTTGGAATACAAATGACAGTTTACCTAGTTTTCCCAGCCTACTGCAACTTTTAATATTATTGCGAAAAGTCGGCCACATTCGCTTCGCATTTTACCGGTCCCAAGCCTAATACGGAATACGTATCTATTGGGAGACACCATGATAGCCGCATAAAATTGAAAAGAAATTAAATTTTAAGTTAGTAAATCTTCGGCGCACTGGAGTTTACTAATTCTGTCTGCGTAAACGACACTTTTCATTGTTATGTTAACAAACAATACTTTGAACACCCGTTCTAATGCTTAGAACTCTAATGACAGTTGACCTAGTTTGTTTTCCAAGCCTACTGCAACTTTTAATAAAATTGCGAAGCGTCGGCCACTTTCGCTTCGCATTTTACCGGTCCCAAGCCTAATACGGAATACGTATCTATTGGGAGACACCATGATAGCCGCATAAAATTGAAAAGAAATTAAATTTTAAGTTAGTAAATCTTCGGCGCACTGGAGTTTACTAATTCTGTCTGCGTAAACGACACTTTTCATTGTTATGTTAACAAACAATACTTTGAACACCCGTTCTAATGCTTAGAACTCTAATGACAGTTGACCTAGTTTGTTTTCCAAGCCTACTGCAACTTTTAATAAAATTGCGAAGCGTCGGCCACTTTCGCTTCGCATTTTACCGGTCCCAAGCCTAATACGGAATACGTATCTATTGGGAGACACCATGATAGCCGCATAAAATTGAAAAGAAATTAAATTTTAAGTTAGTAAATCTTCGGCGCACTGGAGTTTACTAATTCTGTCTGCGTAAACGACACTTTTCATTGTTATGTTAACAAACAATACTTTGAACACCCGTTCTAATGCTTAGAACTCTAATGACAGTTGACCTAGTTTGTTTTCCAAGCCTACTGCAACTTTTAATAAAATTGCGAAGCGTCGGCCACTTTCGCTTCGCATTTTACCGGTCCCAAGCCTAATACGGAATACGTATCTATTGGGAGACACCATGATAGCCGCATAAAATTGAAAAGAAATTAAATTTTAAGTTAGTAAATCTTCGGCGCACTGGAGTTTACTAATTCTGTCTGCGTAAACGACACTTTTCATTGTTATGTTAACAAACAATACTTTGAACACCCGTTCTAATGCTTAGAACTCTAATGACAGTTGACCTAGTTTGTTTTCCAAGCCTACTGCAACTTTTAATAAAATTGCGAAGCGTCGGCCACTTTCGCTTCGCATTTTACCGGTCCCAAGCCTAATACGGAATACGTATCTATTGGGAGACACCATGATAGCCGCATAAAATTGAAAAGAAATTAAATTTTAAGTTAGTAAATCTTCGGCGCACTGGAGTTTACTAATTCTGTCTGCGTAAACGACACTTTTCATTGTTATGTTAACAAACAATACTTTGAACACCCGTTCTAATGCTTAGAACTCTAATGACAGTTGACCTAGTTTGTTTTCCAAGCCTACTGCAACTTTTAATAAAATTGCGAAGCGTCGGCCACTTTCGCTTCGCATTTTACCGGTCCCAAGCCAGCTGCGCAATACGATTCTATCGTGAAAAACTGAAAAATTGGGAATATTTCAAAACCGTTGAATATAGACACCATGATACCTGTATAAAATTGAAAGGAAATAAAATTTTACAACCGGTTATGCAAAAATTGATATATCGTTCCATTTAAAGAAATCAAGTTATCCATGATTTAAATCTTCGAAATTTACAGATCCCTACTTAAGACCTCGATCTCGTAATTTAAATGCGATAATTTTCTCATAGCGAATGTGCGCTCTTTTATGCTTAATCGAAAACTGAAAACCGCATCTTTCTATCTTTCACAGTTTTGGAAATATTGCCAAATTTATGACTCTGCAAGTGCCAGTTTTTTCGAAAATTGTCATGTAGTTCAAAAACGATGCCACTTAGACATAATATATCCTGATCAAACTACCATTGAAATTTAACAAAGAATCCAGAAGTGCAATAATATATAGGGTGTTCTATTTAAAATAACAAAGGTGCTTATACCTATTTCCGGTATAAGCGGAAGTCCGCCATTGGAACTAATTTTAGAATGTGTATAATATGATTGGATGCAATTTTTATCTGAAATATTTTTATAAAAAATCAATAATAAGTCGGCTATCGACCGAGGCAGCTTAGGTGGGACATCCTGTATTATATATGTTACATGGTAATTTGTGTATATATTATAGACTTAACTAATGTTTTAATTAAAACATATTTTAATCATCCTGCTCAATAGATACATGGCATTATAAGTAACGCCCGGCCAATGTAATATTCTTAATTATATTAATCAGAAAAAAGTGCATAATAAAATCAAAATAAAGAATTAATAATCCGTAGAATTATGAAAGCTGAACAAATTTATTTAAATTTAATACTGCAAATAAATAAATTACATAGTCAGAGCATTGATAATAGAAAATGTGCTAATGTAATTGGTAATTACCAGTTCTTTCAAACATTTCACAAGACTTGTATGTATCGGTAATTAAGCGCATTCCATTTCTTTTTCAGACGTGGCCTTTCAGTTTTCAAAGGTGCGACTCATCCGCAGATGCGGTAGGATGTCCTGATCGGGATTTGTCCTGTTGGAACGCAGCAGGCGGCGAATTGGTGACAGCAGGGCAATCAGTAGTCGTCAACACTAGGGACAAGGATATATCATATTACTACTAATTTGTTTGTTCGCCGCGCTCACTTAAACCGCTGACAGAGATTCCTGAAACAACATGTCAATCAACTAACTTTACGGTATTCACCTTTGAACGCACACCACTTCCGCTGTAAATATCAAATAGTGTAAAACAACTATTTAACACATCCAAGGAGCTAGAACAAAATATACTTATTTACGATTTCAATATTTTTATGAACATTGTATAAGCTAGCTGCTGAAAGTGTTCTGTGAAAGTGTGCATCTGATGTATTGAAGGTTAAATTTAAGGTCAATTTTGTTTCAGGGTTATTGATTATGGTGGTTTAAATAGATTTAAAATGCTTTTGATTCTAAATACTTTATTTTGTGTGTTTGAAGAAACGTTATTATATTTATATGACACGCAATTTAAATCTGCCGTCATATTTTTAAGAATTTTATTCATAACCCCACTCAAAACTTATTATCCATCAATTTTTGTTCACTCAAACCTGTATACCTGTCCATATATTACAAATATTGAGGCTCTGGGGTAACGGTGCCAATGTTCCGGGAACCTTCAAAAGAAACATGATAAATTATAAATTTTTAGGAAAACTATCATTTTTGCTGCCCTGAATCCACGTCTACATTGAACCCTGAAATGATATAATATTTAATTATGTATATAAATCTTTTAATGTTTAAGTACGTTTAGTATAACCGTTCAACGATAGCTTTACAACTAATATTTCATGTGTATGGATTTGAAAAATTGCGGCTTTAGAATAACTATAATATGGAGCGATTATAACGTTTTGCAAACTTCATTTTGCTTCTCGGTAATTTTTTAATAACGCCCGTACGTGTTCTTTGTTTCAGGCGTGTATTTTCGTCTATGGTAATAGCATGTACTCGTATACGGTAAAATAGCATATATGTATAATTATGGTACATCGAGATAATCTAATTTATTCAGCGAATATTACAAAATCAGAAGAAAAGCAAAAAAATGTAATTTTATTTTTTTATAATAATTTCGTTTGATATTATCTACCGAAAGGCTAATGCAGGACATCTCTCCAACTGTGACCTTATCTCTGCAAAAAGGTCGAAAAAGGAACGGCAATTACTCTAAAATTTCACTTATTATCTCTAGAAGAGTATACAGAAAACTTCTTAAAACCGACTCAAATACTGAGATATTTGCACAACATCTTATGTTGATTTATGAATAACAATAGTCAGTTACTGTATTTACATATAATAAAAGAGTTACTAACTAAAAATCTGATGATCTTTTTGCGTAAGGCGTTTCAGAGGTACGGCAATACAACGAACCTAAATTGTAAACTAATATTAGGACAAAAACGTGAATGGTCCTAATATCAGAAATGAAGAATGATAGAATAATCTTTAGGTTACATGTCGAAATGTATGCGAATGAATTATTTATTTATTTATTTACAAAAGCATTGAATAAACGTGTGATATCAATTTTATTTAGAGCAGTTTTATTTTCGTATATGAATCCTATACCTACTGATGTGTATTTGGATCACTTATAAATTAAAACACTTATTTGTAATGACGGAGTATCCTATGCGAAAAAGATTAAAATTAATTTCGCCCAATTAGCAAAGTATAGAATTACATATTTATTGGAGGAACATCTCTAATGTTCACACGTGGTAAATATGTCCTCCGAAACGATCAATGTGTGTTAAACCATAGAAAGTATCAGGTTTCAGGGATCTGAAACAAAATACCAGTTTTGCGGAACTTATAATCACTTTATCCCCAACACGTAGGTATACTGTTTCCAAATTCGGTGTAAATGACGCTCAGTAGCTCCTTATGGTATTGACATACTCGTAAATAAACACCAAACATGACAACAGCAATTAACAAGTAAAATATCAAATCTTGACATTGTGTCCTAGCAGTTAACTAGCAAAATTTTGGAATTCGCTTCGACTCTTAGAATTCAATGATTTCTTATATAAGCATTCATATGCCTTCTCGTGACAACAAATTGAAGACTTTTTTCGAAAATTAAAAAGCTATGGAAGCATTCATCCTAACGATAACACAAAGAAGTAGTGAGGTACTATAAAACGTTCAGAATACGACGCTTTATTTCTGGAGGTAGAAAAATGTTTTGTAATTGATACGTTTTACTGCTACTTTTTACCACTGTGTAGTAAAAAAACTCAAGTCTTTCTATTGAGCCAGAAATATTCAAAATTTAGCAAAAATGTTCAAATATTCTCCACCAACGATTTGGCATTAACCGATACGAGCGTAAACGCAATGTGTACACTGCGCTCAAAAAAACTGTGAGGACTAACTTGCTCTACTTCAGCGCGAATTCTTGGCTCATGGAGAAAAGAAAAGAAAATTTGCGCCAAATTTGTTTTTTTTTTTTAATTAAGTGCTTATTTTTTAAGGTAAATGTGTTATTTTTTCGAAAAAAAAAAGGTTATGTAAGGTACCAATTTCTGTACGTCGTCATTTATGTCGTATGGAGAAAAAAACAACAAAAATTGGTGTTGTCGTTCAAAAAAAAAATAAGGATGACGTCATTGTTCCGAAATAACAAAATCATTGCTCCGAAATAAGCGATGTCATAGATGAAAAAGCAAAGTATTGTAATCGACAAAAAACGACGTTTTGAGATTTTCGCGGAAATAGGTACGCGTTTTGAGGCCCCCTGGATTGATTGCGATTATTTCTGGACAAATAACATAACCTTAAGTATGACAAATATCATTGTCACAGAAACTGACGTCAGGTGGCTCTGGTTCCACAAAATTAAATAATTCCAAAAGTGTTCAGACACTTCATTGTAGCAATGGTGTAGACGGAAAGTTGGGTGAGACCATCCCAGCCTTTTGAGGTCCCTTGAATCCATTGCAATGATTTCTTGATTTTTTTACTTTCCTACTAGGACTCTAGGGCCCAGAAAGTATTGTCTAGAAAGTATTATAATCGATGGAAAAAAATTAGAGACTTGCGCGGAAATTCGCGTTTTGCGGACCTCTGAATCCATTGCAATGATTTGTGGAAAATGTACAACGGATCGGGCTGAAATTTGGTATACATGTTTGGAACTGCCAGGGGACGAACTGAATTGTTTTTGGTGACAATCTGACAACCGAAAGTGGCAAGTGTTACATGTGTCTTCTGAGAGATTCATCCGAATGAGATCAAACTCATACCAACTCATCCTCCAGTGACTTTCAATATGTAGGTATACAAACTTGCAGATCAGTGGGATGAACGGTTTAGGCGCTACAAGAGTTTATAGAAGTTTGACAGAATCCACAGTCTTCGTCGCTGTGTTGCAAATTGTTAGATTTTGACAAACGTAAGTGCCACTGATATGACATATTAGATCTCAGTATGACAAATGTCATTACGTCATAGAAACTGACATTAGGTAGGATCTAGTGAGGCTGTGGCTTTACAAAATTGAATAATTGGATAAGTGTTTAAACAATTGATTGTGCCAACGATGTAGTCGGAAAGTAGGGTGAGGGCGACCCCAGATATTCTTTTGAAAACATTAAATAACGAAATTATAAATTTTGTTCCAAATGTATGAATTATGTAGTGGCCAATTTATTGATTGAGAGGCCACTATTGGCAGTAAAAATTGGGTAGGTACTTCATTGTTGTTTTGCTTATTCTCGGGGACTAGATCCACTTGGAATATTGAAGACCAAGTCCACGACTGAGTACACTTAAGTAAAATGCAATAACTTAATAAACCATTTTTATTTTATAAATACGTACCGCTTTACACTGTTTACTGGTCGACAGTTCAACTTGATCTTAGCTAAATAGTCAGTATGATCTTACTTAAATAATTTGTGTTCTCAGGGAGCTGTGCCACCAAAGCACATAATCTCCTCCTAGAAATGCCACTGCTGCATGGCCATGTAACTGATGTAACATAATACAATACAATTGCAAACCCGTTACTTGCTAAATAGTCTGTCAAATGATAACAAATTCCTTCTTATATCAAGTTGTGTATAACCTGCAATATAACATATGTATGTATGTCTATGAACACGATACCGCCCAAACGGTACAACGGATCGCGCTGAAGTTTGGTATATGTACTTATTTAGAATTATCGGAGGACAAACTGGATTGAGTTTGGTGACAATCTAACAACTGGAAGTGGCAAATGTTAGATGCGTCTACTGAGGGAGTCATCCGAGTGAAATCAAACTCATATCAGCTTATCCTTCAGTGACTTTAAATATATATACAAATTTGCAGATAGTTGGGGTAATCAGTTTAAGCGCCATAAAAGAATATAGAAGCAGTTTGACAGAATCCACAGCCTTCGTCGCTGTGTTGCGAATTGTCAGATTTTAATAAACGTCAGACATTAAATGTCAGTATGACAAATGTAATTATGTCATAGAAACTGACGTTAGATAAGGTCCAGAGTGGTTCTGTTGTAACAAAGTTGATTAATTTAAATATCTGTGGTGGCTCTCACCCAACTTTCCAACTACATGGCTGGCGAAATGAAGTGCCTGAACACTGGCAATTATTCAATTTTGTGAAGCCAGAACCTCTCTGGACCCCAAGATTACTATAGATAAGGTTGCGCAGATACAGCGATACATGCTCTGTCGCACATGACAAAGTGCGTGCGATAACGTCACTAGCGGAATAGCAGCACATATTGCTAGAGTGCCTGGAAAACTGAAGGACAAATATATGCTTTGTAATTTCTCCGTTTTTATGGTTTCAAAAATATAAATTGGAATTCTCATTAAATATTTTAAAATAGTTTTTTATAGTTGATGAATATAATTTAGAAATTAAAGAAATATTGGCGCAATTATTATAATCAAATAGTAATGGTAAAGTCAAAAAATAAGTTTCCAGAAATGTGTATCTTAATAGCAGCGGAATGACTTACTTGCAATATTTTGAACGTGTTGGACATAGGTGGCGTAAGAGTCCCAGAACTGGGTATCAACCTGGGTGTTAAACGTTTTTAAATTTCATCTTAATTTGAGATTTCAAGGGAACTGAATTGTCACTAAAAGAAGGCATTTGATCTCCCAAAATACAAGAATAAAACGAAAAAAGATATTTGAGCATACCACAAAAATACCACAAAAATGTTTTTAGGAAATTTTGCAGAAAGTTTTTGCCTATAGGACAAAAAGTTGCAGCAGTACAAGAAAGTAAGAAGAAAAATAATACATATGTTATTTTTTTGTATCTATACAATCAATACTCATCGTTTCGTTCTATAAATTGAAAAATAAAAGCAACAAGTCAACAAATTGACTTGACTGACAGTTAGATGACAGACTTCAAATCATGTGTTTGTCAAAAAAACATCTGTCAACAGCCAAACGCATCGCGTTCCTATTGGTGCCAGCTGTTCGGTTGGTTTGACATTACGCCGATGACGTCACTGTTCGCTAATACATTACCGGTATAGGCCTTTGCGCAACCTTATCTACAGTATCTTGTCTGGACCCTACATAACGTAGTTTCTATTGTATAATGACATTTGTATTACTGACATTTAATGTCATGTCAGTGGCAATTACGTTTGTCAAAATCTGACAATTTGCAACATAGCGACGAAAGCTGGGGATTCTGTCAACCTGCTGCTATAAACTCTTATAGCACCTAAACCATTCACCAGTGATCTGTTAGTTGGTGTACATACATATTTAAAATCCTTGGAGGATGAACAGTTTGGTCAAATCGGATGAATCTCTCAGAAGAGTAATTTAACATTTGCCACTTCTGGTTGTCAGATTGTCGCCAAAAAACAATCCAGTTCGATGCCAGTTCGTCCTCCGTTAATTCTAAATATGTATACCAAATTTCAGCCCGAGCAGTTGTACTGTTTGGACGCAATCGTGTTCACAGACATACACACATACATTTTCCAGAATTCATTGCAATGGATTCAGGGGACCCCAACACGCGTATTTTCGCTGAAATCCCGATTTTTTTTTCCGTCGATTTCAATAGTTTCCTTCTAGGGTACTAGTCGTAAAGTAAAAAGTGTTCAGATACTTTATTGTACCAATAACGTACTCGGAAAGTTGGGTGAGGCCCACCCCAGATATTTAATTTCAACTAGTACCCTAGAAAGAAAGTATTGTAACTGACGGACAAATTTTTGGAATTTCAGTGCAAATACCCGTTTTGGGGTCCCCTGAATCCATTCCAATAATTTCTGGAAAATGTATGTATGTACTCTGTATGTATGTGTGTGTGTGTATGTGTATGTCTGTGCGATGAACACGATAGCGTCCAAACGGTCCAACGGATCGGGCTGAAATTTTGCATACATATTTAGAATTACCGGGGGATGAACTGGATTCTATTTGGTGACAATCTGAGAACCGGAAGTGGCAAATGTTACATGCGTCTTTTGAGGGATTAATCCGATTTTGACCAAGTTGATATGTATACAAATTTACAGATTTTATTGGGATGAGCAGCTTAGGCGCTATAAGCGTTTATAGAAGCAGTTTGACAGATCCACATCCTTCGACGATGTGTTGCAAATTGTTAGATTTTGACAAACGTCAGTGCCACTGACATGACATGACATCTAATGTCACTATGACACCTGTTATTATAAAAAAATAATAAATAATAAGTATATATTTATTAACCACACATCAAGTTATAACAAAAAAAAACATATATTTAGTCAGAAAACAAATAAATGATTGATGTAAGTTAAATGGAGCCAAATCAACGCATCTACTTACATGCTATTGTTTTTCATTTGCCCCAGAGTTTGTCATTGTCATTATGTCATAGAAACTGACGTTAGGTAGGATCCAGTGTGGCTGTGGCTTTATAAAATTGAACAATTGCAAAACATTTTAGACAGTTCATTCTGGCAACGATGTAGTCAGAATGTGGGGTGAGGCCACCCGAGATATTTTTAGTTAGACACAATAGGTATAGCAAGACAGAACAAAAATTTTACTGTCTGACTAGTACCCTAAAAGGACGGATTTTTTTTTTTCGAGATTTCAGCGGAAATACGCGTTTTGGGTACCCGGGGTGCTAAGTGTAGCGATGGGTTGTCTCGGTCTTATGCGAATCGCCATGCTACCGAAAACTTCCATCTCTCCGTAGCACGCGTGATAAAATGCACACGGTGTGAATTGGCCTGCAGTACTCGTGCTGCAGGCAAAGAATTCGAGCATTTGAATTTGTAAAATAAAAGCACCTTTTTTTACTTTCATACTTTTTGTTTTATTTTTCAATTTATTTCCTCATTTGACTAGGTTGCGTTTCTTGCACTAATTTAAAATAACAATTGTCAAAACAAAGTTGGGTAGAAAAGTAGCAAGTGTTGTACATTTTTGAAATGCTAACTGGCCCATTTTTTTAAATAACTTGCCAAGGGTAATACAGTATACTTTTTCTGTAATAAAGAGTCGTAAAGAGTAGTAAAGAGTGACAAATTTTTTTCAAACCACAACTCAAACAAACTACTCTTGTTTTTATCAATGTCACAATTTGGTAATGGATGTCGATTTTCTACTTTTTTGAAAAAATGCCAATAACCACCCTCTCTCCCGGCATCTTCTTGACGTTGAGTTTCTATTCATCTGGATGAAACCAGAGTTTGCCTCGTGCTAACTGAACAGAAAATAAAAGAGCCAGAATGGTTTCGTAGCTGTAATTCGGGTTGTCGGTTCGATTTGACATCAATGCTGATGTTAGTGAATGGAAGGAATGGCGGGTTATCATAGTTTTAAATAAATACTGAGCACTGAGGTTGATAATTATGAATCCCTAAGAAGATCATCCAAAATAGCTGCTAGCCTCCCAAATTAACAATTCTTCAATCGCTTTTTATCCACAAGAGATGGTGTATCTCCAGTTTTTTTGCATCCACTTTCATTACACAGTGCTAATTACAAAACATCTAAATTTGTTGTCATCCTGGTGATCACTCACATATATTATCAATTTATCATTGTTTTCTTTATCTTAAAAACACGCGAAGATGTATCTCCAGTTTTATGTATATAGTTTCAATAGAGAGTGCTAATTACGAACCAGTATTCAAAACATCCAAATTTGCTGTCAGGCTTGGTCAAAATTGCAATTAAAACTGGAAGGTGAGTATATACTCCCATATCAACAACTTATCATTATTTCTTATCTAAAAAAAAGAAGATGTATCTCCAGTTTTTTCATAAACTTTCATTACAGAGTGCTAATTACAAATCAGTTACCATCAGAAACTAAATGGTGACCGCTCCCATATCGACAATTTATCATTATTTTTTATCTCTAAAACGAGATGATGCACCTGAAACAGGAAGATGCGCACTTTTTAGTTTGTTGTATGTAATAATAATAATAATACTTTGTCGTATGATCTTCATGGAGATATTGATAGTTGTCTCAAATACAATGTTTTAAACTAATCCTAAACAATAATTAATGTATATAAAAAGGCATTCACATAGATACTTAGAATACAAGCTTTATACAGTTAACATTGAAGAAAATGGCGTACATACACATTAAAACAAATAAACAAGTAAAAGTCAATAAACACCAACAAATTTATCAAACATTTGGATAATTAAATCAAATTAGTGGCGCGATCAAGTATTCATCGACTGAGTAAAATGCTTGCAGTGTTAAACACTCTTTCACTCGAGTTTTAAATGTATTTAAAGTTGTGGAAGATAGAATATGAATAGACAGTGCATTATATGTTCGAACCATCGTATAGTATGGTCCTCGCTCAAAAGCGGAGGAGTGGCGAGGAACCGTCAACCTACCTCCATTTCGGGTTGAAACCGATGTGGATATATCACCATTTGTTTGGAACTGGCCCATATTAGCTCTGGAATATGACAATAAGCGATAAATGTACAGGCAGGGCAGTGTCTGAATGTTATTGCTTTTAAAATAATGTCTACAAAATTCACGAAAACCCAGATGAAGCATACATCTTAAGAAGCGCTTTTGAAGCATAAATAGCTTCAAAAAAGCTTTTAATAGTTATGGGTGCGGTTTATTCCGCTGCACGTAGGCCATCCTTGGCCCTTTGGGCTTACCAATTTTAACACACTGTTTGGTAACGACAACCAGAGGTGTTCAGCTGCTTACCAGCACCCACGGTTTTACGACCCTTGCGAAAGGCGGTGGGCAGAGGATCTTCAGCTGATGCCTGAATTTGACTTCCTAGCAGGAGAGCAGCGCTCTACCGCTAGAGCCACTTGCCCAGCCGCAAATTTGATCTGTGGGCTCATGTTTATTAATGTATCTCTCCAATGGTAAGTTCTTTTTTGGTATAAAGTACTCTTCGAATTTTTGCTTTAATACTTCGTAATTGTTCCTTTCTTTTATTTAATTGTACTCCTTCAATATTGAATGATCTAGCAATCTTTATACTGTCTTCGCTAATGTAGCACAAAATGTTTGCACATTTTATTTTATCTGCCTTACCTTGTCTGCCGCCTCTTACACCACTACGTAATTTTCAAAATTTTTCAACCTTGCTTGCCACTTTTCAGCAGGGTTTCCTATTTCCACGTTATTTATTCCATCACCTTATGTAGAAAATTTCTGTACTACATACTTAATGTTTTTTACGTCTGCACCATGTTATATGGTTATCTACTTAAATAGGTAGTGTTGTAATAAACAAACTACATGGTTTGCTGTAAACTGAGTGTGTTCGTTAGTAGAACACACATCTACTTGCATAGATGATGATATCTCGGCAAATTAATAACAAAATTCAATTTTCCGTCCATATAATTTTATTAAATTGCACAATAATAAATGAATGAAAAACATTTATACAATAAAAATGATTTAGTGATCTGCGGAAACATGTAACACTTACAAAATTACCTTACTATAATAGAAAACGCAATAACAACGTATTCCCATGTATACCAACTAGGAATTCAGTATACTTTTCACATTGACAACATACCTCAGCTAAGCAATCTAACAATAAACTTACAAAACAATAAAGAAATGAATAAAATATACCTATTTATAAACAAGATTAATTTATTACTTAAATGTACTACTAAATCCGTATGCGACAGTAAAACTCTAAAAGAAAACTTATTTTTTTAAATACCATTCTAGGATTAATGCCAATTTGATCAAAGAAATGAAACATAGAACACAATTTCAAAATATATCAGCAAAATTTTCTGAATATAGTAAATAAAATTGTAGTCTTGATAAAAATAACCATATTACCACAAAATACAAACTTTTCCAATGCTGACAAAAGTTTTTATTATGCCATACCGAATTAATGTTGACCAACTTTACACTTACTGACTAAGAAAACATCGACGTACGTTTAATTAAATCAGAAACCACCTCGGCAAAAATAAAACAGAACTTACATAGACAAAGGGCAGATATGTGTGTCAATTATTGCCCTTACATTTACATTTAGCAGAGTTGTAAAGTTATTCGTACAAAAATATATATTACCCTATTTTCATTAACAAATATATAGGACTACTTCAATTTTATGCTTCACTTCAATGTCTAATTACGTTATGACAACATATTGCCATAGTATGTCATGACAGATGTTAGATTTGTTTCGCCAATCTTACATTTGTGACATTACATCAATTCCCAACTTAATCCAGTACATTAACGTAAAATAAATTTAATGTAACATCAAATTTACCCAATTACAAAAACAACGTAAGATTACGTAACTTGGCTGTATAAAATGGGGATAGTGCAAAAATGTTCTTTTGTGTGTCTGAATGCTAGCCTCGCTTCCTAACCTAACTCATATTATGGACAATATTGCAAAATAAAACAAAATCGTCAATTTTGTACTAATTGTCCGGACGCTGGTCCGATTATTCTAGCTGGATTCTTCAGTCGTACGAAGCAAAATTTTTCTGGCACTCCATGCTTGACCAACTCTCTATGAGTGTATCAACTTCTCCACTCAGGGACTCTTCAATTTGACCTTTCATGCGTGTTCGAAGTTGTTTCTTTGTCGCGTGCATAAACTAAAAGAAGAATAATGTGGGATTAATGTTAAATGACTCCTTGTTGCATCACTAAATTAACCTTAACAAAATTAAAGTATATTTTAAGCATGATTTTTTATAAGTTTTCAAAAAGTGATGTGCAGCATTGCAAAAAACAATATATTTAAATAGAAACAAATGTTTTTTTCTTGTTGTTTTAGTTTTTAACTTCTCTGTGTTAATGTTTCATGAGATTCAAGATCCAAGAATATGTGGTAACAGGTTTATTCAAGCAGCAGTCTCAAAATTCAGTCATTTTCTTTACTGCTGCTCAAACAAATCTCTTGTAGGATTGGACTTCGAAAATCAAATGAGTTCTATTTCAATCCGCCTGAACGGGCAAATGTAGATGGCGCTTTTTACCCCGAGTTGTTTAATTCAAATTTCTAACCCCAGAGTGCGTCTCTCGCTTGTTCAGGCGAACGGCGCACTCTTTCGTTCGTTGAGGCGGATTGCTTTTTAAACATCACCGAAATGACTCAAGTCTTCTGGCGTTCTAACATTACTGCAAAGATCACCAAAGTTAGTTCTGTTAGGTATGACGTACACTAAGGACACATTTTACATCCAGACTGAAAAATGCGTCTTGAAGGATATACACCGGCTACTAATTTGTTTGTCGTGCACGGCCACTGCACATTTTGTTTAGCTGCCTACTCTCTACTATCTAACACCTGTGTATTTAACATTGACATTGGTTCCATCCTGCAGATCAGTCAGGTTAGTAACTGTTAAGCAACAGGTTACGAAAAATCTGGTGAATGTTACTTTCAATGAGGTAGGTACTAACATGCGGTGAATCAAATGTCATTTGCTGTATCATTGAATGGATTGTACCGGTGTTGTTTTGGGTAGTGCAGACCACTGTAGATTTTAAACAAAAAGACGATTGTTCTATTATTACTGGGTACATAAATGCAAGAATTAATGTACATACGTAAATAACATAAAAGGATTGGATTTTGTTGCATCTCTGTCAGATGAGAATATACTTATGCGATTATTGCGCCATTCAACAGATACACAACAATTCTGCAGAATGCAACTAGTGTGAGATGCCAAAGAGTTCAGCAACGCAAATGATTTGTTCAGTGTATATTAAGTACTAGTAGAGTGCTCCAGCGTAAAAATGTCGCTTAAAAAGTGATTCTGTGGGGGTTTAAAGAGTAAAAGGTAGGGTTTGTCGCATTGAGTCGGTTATATTAAAATACTGTTGCCTGAAATGTTGGTCGAGAATTGGCCTGTGCAAACAAGAGTTATTGCCAAATTTTGAGTTACGACGATGGGTGTTCAGAACAAGGTTAAATTTTTTTTTTGTCAAAAAATCGTTATTAAATCTGTAGCCGTTTTGCTTTAAAAAAATCTTAAAATTTTCGAAATACACGGGCGCTTACGGGCCATGGAAACTTCAAATGCTTCTAACTCGTAAACAGAACCGCTAAAAATCGCAACTTTTTATGGTTCTTCAACACTTATCACCGGATTTCTCAAAAACGAAGGCATAAATCGAAAAATTTTAAACTTGAAAGTTTTAGAGCAAGATCTTCTCCTTCTAGTAGTACTACTTTTATATTTTTAGGAGTTGAGGATAACATGTAAAAAACTATAAATGTAACGCAATAGTGGAGTAAAATCACAGTGAAATTATGACTTTGAGTGACTCCGAGGTATAACCAAATGAAACCTATACCATCTTGTAGGGGATGTTTTAGGGCATAGGAAACGGGAATCTACAACTTTTTTTTAGTAGAACCGAACTTTGAAAACGACACTTAAACGCGACTGATCTGGAATTCGAAAAAACACGTTTTTCTTAACATTTACCGTTGTATTAATTCAAGTATACAAGCTATGATTTTGATTTTTTGCAGACATATACTTAAAATGTGAGCGCTTCCAATGGCCAGTTGGAAATTTCAAAAATGTTTGAAGTTTTTGAAAAAATTAATAAGGAACATTGAATTATCAAAATCGTGCATCTAAAACTTCTCCCTGCGGCGAACTATGTGAATTGTTGAAAATGTTTATATACATATATTGAGTGAAATGTAGTCAGAACATTGAGAAAGTTTAAAAAAAAAATTAACTCGATAGCTGCACTAGTTACAGAAATATGAATTTTTATAGAAGAGCCTTGGTATGCGCGCTAATGCCGAGAGCGGCTAGCGGCTACTATACCAGTCTGGAAATCATTTGCGTTACAGGGTGCGGCAACTTTTAATTCGTTTTTTAAATGCATATTAAATAAAAATGCAACAAATATTTTTAAATAAATTATAGTTTATTTTTCTTAATACACTTTCCGGTTAAGAGTAAAATACTATTTCATTTAAATGACTGCCTCGACTGGCTTTGCAGTAGCCCATTCTGTCAACCCAATTTTTCACTATATTTTCAATGATTTGAACCTCTATTTCGCCAAGAGCCACTTTAATGGAGTTTATCAAAGCCCAAGTCGTCTCTGGATGATCAACATAACATCTGTCCTTGGCGGCGCCACACAAATAAGAATCCAGAGTACGTAAGTAAACCGTTTTGTATAAAATTTACTTTAAATGTTTTCCTCTTCGTCATCCTCGTACAATTCAGCAACATTGTTCTGACCATTTTTGCAGGAACAATCTCTGCAGCATTTTAGGCCCTCTTTCAAGCGTACACATCTGTAACTAGTGCAGCTATCGACTTAATTTTTTTTTAAAAAACTTTCTCAATGTTCTGACTACATTTCACTCAATATATGTATATAAACATTTTCAACAATTCACATAGTTCGCCGCAGGGAGAAGTTTTAGATGCACGATTTTGATAATTCAATATTCCTTATTAATTTTTTCAAAAACTTTAAACATTTTTGAAATTTCCAACTGGCCATTGGAAGCGCTCACATTTTAAGTATATGTCTGCAACAAATCAAAACCATAGCTTGTATACTTGAATTAATACAACGGTAAATGTTAAGAAAAACGTGGTTTTTCGAATACCAGATCAGTCGCGTTTAAGCGTCGTTTTCAAAGTTCGGTTCTACTAAAAAAAGTTGTAGATTTCCATTTCCTATGCCCTAAAATGTCCTCTATAAGATGGTATAGGTTTCATTTGGTTATACCTCAGAGTCACGTACCCTCAGAAAACAGCGAGTTAGAAGAGCGATTTTACTCCACTACAAGTCCTGATTTGTTTTCGCTCGCCGCTGCCGACCGTCGATCACCCTCCCTCTCGTCTCAAGCCCCGCGCTCGGCAGTCGCCTATGTTCTTTGCAGCCAACCACACATTGATAAATAATTATTCTGAACAATAATGCAATTCATGGCAACTTTTAAAAATAATAAATAAGGAGGTACCTATTCGCTCTTGATTTCGCTATACTCTTTTTTCTGGAGGCACGATTTTTTGCAGATTTCCACAAGATTGTTGCCCTATACTATACATCTGCAAGAACCAATGCAACTTATATTTTTCTTTTTGCAACTGCACCATTTTGTATTGCAATCTAAAATGATAAGGTGTTATATTATGCAAGTGCGAAAAAAAAATAGTTACCTTTTTTACATCGACATGATGATAATACTGCAAATTCTATAGGTCGTGGAGGAATAGTCTGTAATACCGGTACTCGCCATTGTTTAATTTCCAACCATTTTCCCAGTAATTCAAGAAATTTTGGGCAGGGTTTAATGAATTCAACAAAATATTGCATTGATATTGGGATCGTAAACAATGCTGTCGCAAACTGTCTTTAGTGGGTGGTAATTTATCCATGGTTTTGGAAGCACAAATATATATTGCAAAAAATCTGTGCATCAGATCTTGACCCAAAACCATCGAGCAACGCATGCTAACGCGTATACACGCGAAAATACTTTCCAACAATGTTTCTTTCCAAAACCAGATAATTAACTTGTAGTATCCGATCCTGTTAATGCATAAAATGCTGGTAAGTTTTTAAATAAATTTATTTCCATTTGTAGAAGATGCACAGGTATAAAACGGAGAGAATCTTTTTTCCCTGTTTTTATCCACACTTCTGGAGTTAACAATTGTCTCAAGTGGCATAAAAGTACCAATACACCTTATACATCAGTGTCGCTACATTCATTATATGCAATAAAATTCTCGTATCCGCTTCTTCATGATTTGACGACAACAACTCATCTCTTAATCCGTAATTGCTTCTGTCTGAAAATCCTCCACTTGTAACGAACAGAAAATGTGTGAGTTGATTTTTATTAAAATTGGAATGTATAAACAATTGCCATTGGCGAGGTAGCGACAAATCTTCCGCATTAATAATTGTATCTATAGACTTTTTTGATGTGCCTCTTTTCATCCTCGTTGCATTTTTTATGGATGTTCCAAAATAATGATCCATTACTAAATCAATCCTAACAGCATTCTGTGTATTTTTAAATACGATTGATGAGAATATCTTGGAATAATCTGCGAATGTTTTCGCACTTGCCGGTCTTCCCAGATGTTGTACAAGAGACATGCCATCATAAATGTAGCATATTTCTTGTTGGGGAAAGATTTGATGCACATACTATTTGCAATATACAACGCTTTGTCATACGGCTGTATACCAATACTGCAGATATTACATCAATAGATCAGCTTAGAGGCATACTTGCTGCTTCCAAAACCATGGATAAATTACCACTCACCGAAGATAGTTTGCGACAGCATTGTTTACGATCCCATTATCAATGCAATATTTGGTTGAACTGATTAAACCCTGTCCAAAATTTCTTGATTTACTAGAAATATGGTTGGAAATAGTACCGATATTACAGACTCTTCCTACACGACCTATAGAATTTGCAGTATCATCATCATGTCATGTAAAACAGGAAACTGTTTTTTTTTTTCGCACTTGCATAATATAACACCTTATCATTTTAGATTGCAAACCAAAATGGTGCAGTTGCAAAAAGGAAAATATAAGTTGCATTGGTTCTTGCAGATGTATGGGGCAACAATCTTGTGGAAATCTGTAAAAAAATCGCGCCTACAGAAAAAAGAGTATAGCGAAATCAAGAGCGAATAGGTACCTACTTATTTATTATTTTTAAAAGTTGCCATGAATTGCATTATTGTTCAGAATAATTATTTATCAATGTGTGGTTTGCTGCAACGAACATTGGCGACTGCCGAGCGCAGGACTCGAGACGAGAGGGAGGGTGATCGACGGTCGGCAGCGGCGAGCGAAAACAAATTAGGACTTGCGTTACATTCATAGTTTTTTACATGTTATCCTCAACTCCAAAAAATATAAAAGTAGTACTACTAGAAGGAGAAGATCTTGCTCTAAAACTTTCAAGTTTAAAATTTTTCGATTTATGCCTTCGTTTTTGAGAAATCCGGTGATAAGTGTTGAAGAACCATAAAAAGTTGCGATTTTTAGCGGTTCTGTTTACGAGTTAAAAGCATTTGAAGTTTCCCTGGCCCGTAAGCGCCCGTGTATTTCGAAAATTTTAAGATTTTTTTAAAGCAAAACGGCTACAGATTTAATAATGATTTTTTGACCAAAAAAAAAATGTAACCTTGTTCTGAACACCCATCGTCGTAACTCAAAATTTTGCAATAACTCTTGTTTGCACAGGCCAATTCTCGGCCAACTTTTCAGGTAACAGTATTTTAATATAACCGACTCAATGCGACAAGCCCTACCTTTTACTCTTTAAACCCCCACAGGGTGACACATTTTGCTCATCGGAGCACTCTACTATACATCTGAATTTACTAAAATGAATGATTAATTGAAAGTAATGTAAGCCAAGTCTATCGCTGTGTACTCTTGTTCTCTTCATTCTCTTCAGACTCTAATGATACAACATCAGCAAATAATATGAACAAAACTAGAATCAAGTGATATAGGACAATGCATAGCACCATGCGATAGAGGACCGAAAAATAATAAAAAAAGTTCCTATACACTAATGTCCGATCGCTTTTTGTTTTCAAGTTACAGGAGGTAGCAGTTTTTTTTATGAATATTTTACTTTTGTTGAATACAGGAACATAATTACGTCTGTTACGCTGAAGCTCGACCAAATTGTTCCAAAGGTTAACGTATCTATCAAGACAGATATATACTAGAACAATCCACCAACATTAGAACATTTGTTGACATGCATAGGCATTTGAGAGAAGAAAAATTAAATAACTTCAAACGCCGGTAACGTAAAAACTAAAACCGATCAGACATTAGTGTATAGGACCTTTTGTATTATTTTTGGCCCTCTATCGCGTGGTGCTATGCATTGTAGTTTGTTGTATGTCACCCGGTAGATTATGGCCCTACTAAAGGCTAAAACGGAGGCGGAATGAGCATGGCTGGCGCGCCATTAGTACATGTGGATGAGGGTCAAAAGAAAGAAGTGTCAATTTGGGACTTCACAAGCCCTTTTCTCGTCACACATGAATGTATTCAAGTAGAGGAATAAATTGTGATAAGTGAGATTTTGTCTTTTGTTTTTAGATACAATAAACGGTTGTAACAGATGGGCAAAGAGTAGCACAGGGTTATTTGTTTAAGAAATAGTTTGGGTCTCTTTGACCGGATGTCATAAAGATTTTTTCTAGAAGTTTGTGAAAATATCTGTGTGATCTAATAGCAGATGTGCTGGTAACTTTCCATTTTGTACGTGGAGGGGACTAGTTTTCTTGGTTTTAAATATTCTCAATATCAGTTAAAGTCGTAATTTTAAGGTCGAACGATGTAGTTCAATTTGTTTGGGTGTTAGGCCCTTGTGTTTTGTTTCTGTCTGTGCTAGTGGTTGATGTAGATTTGCCAGTATCAATTTAAGTAATTTATATGGTTTAATCATGTCTCTGTCATCTGTTTTCTCTCCAACTATTTTCATTATGTCAAGAGTTTCAATGATTTTTGTACCACAATTTTTTATTATTGAATTTGTAAAAATATTTGTTTTGGTTAGAATTTGACTTTTAATCAGAGATTATTATTCTTGCTATTCATATTAGAGTTAACTGTGGCTTCCAAAAAAAGGTTCAGAAGAAAGATCTCGTGTTCTCCGGTTTGAATTTGAATTAAATTAAATTACAAATAGACCGCTCTGTTTTGCTACGCTACCAATAAAAGCAGACTCCGGTCTAAAATTATTACAACAATCAGACACTACAATTTGTTTTTAGTTTTTAATATGTGTAAGACAGCAATACAGTCTTTAGTTTAGCCAATTAATGCTGTATATGTAACATGTTCATGCATGTTATGTGTACACGAATATACTGAAAGCCTATCAATCGACAAACAAGACCTACAAGTACTACAAATGATAGCAATATCTGCCTACAGATCATATGAAAGGCTCGACAACCATAGCAGCAAAACTATAAAATAAGCTACCAACCGAGCTCAAGAAGCCTTCACTCAACACCTAAAACACGAAATAAAAAAACGTCCTCTTAGGAGAGGCTTTCTGCACCCTTAAAGAATTCCTCAACAAACATGACATGAACTGTACACATATTGAGATCAATAAAGATATATTGTATTGTATTGTAAATCAAGATCTTGATCAACAACACATTAACAAATGTCTTCCTTCTAATTGATAATATCATCAAAACCCAATAATGCCCAACAAAGCATTTCAATTTTATATTACATATACATAATGTGATAAGTCATACTGTTTATCAAAATAAGTATGTAAAAGCTATATTTTGAATATAAACAATAATACTGTCTGCCAGCCTTAAAATCATATAATATTCCCAGCAAATATTATGTGGTTCGACGCATTATGTTCATTATGTTTGTGCTTTGTAGCTATGTTATAGTAGATAACAGTGTCAAAAATGACATCATAGACATAGACAAACATTATAGACATATTCAGAACAAGTGTATAAGCAATTTTTCAAGAAGGAATTTCAACCTGGAAGCAAAATGCGTTCTTGATGTGTGGCAGACATCAAACTCTGCGACATAAAACCAACACAATGGTGAGAAAATATTTAAGATTTTTTTTTATATTACCTGTAATGAATGACTTGATGTAACCTTTACAACATTGATTAATTCCTGTTGGAACTTGGCTGGCCAAATGACCCTTGTCACCATACCTAACCTCAATGCTTCTGGAGCAGCCAGTTTCCTAGACGCATACAACAACTCGCTAACCTACAAACAAAAGATTACAATTTACACCTGCACAGTAATATAACCCAATACAATTACAAAATTGTAATTTAATTTGGTAGTGACATCAACATTTCATTAATCGTAATTCAAAACATCATTCATACTAAATTATGATTACTTGTCATAATATGCTGTAATGGCAACCGGTCAGGTAAAATTGTCACTAGTTTACTTTCGTTGGCGTTTAAAGTGACCACAACTGAAAAACATTTTAAATGGGCCATCAATTTGGAAAATGCACTAATCAACCTTTGGAAAAAACAAAATGATGTCTGTCTCTGTTGCGTCAGGAATGTGGGAAATTTCTCTGATTGACACCCCTTTAAACGTATATAATAATATATACTACTATATGGTGCATAGAGCATATAGTAGTATAGAGCTACATTATAGAGGGGTATAGAGCAACAACCACTACTAATAATGTACTAAATTAAAATTCAGTAAAATTCATTCTCAAAAAGCACAGTAGTGATTTCTAGATTCTAGATGTAGTTTTATTCAAGTTTTCGAATTAACTCGTACCTAACACTCCAAACACACAGCAGACAAAAATCTGTAGAAATATAAAAAAGAATACAAAAGAGAGTACTTAGTATTAAGATCATGCCAAGATGCATACTGTAAAACAAAACAACCTATCGAAAACCACATGACCATATCAAGCATAACTGCAAATTCAAAACCAGCTATTTCAATGACTCCTTGAAAATATTTTCTATACCCAATCGCCTGCCTGTATCACCAAGCTCCTGCTGCTTCCTACTGCCCTCTGCAATAATTATTTACCTAACCACTTAATATTCAAATACAGGACAATGGTAACGACAGATATGTACCTACATAAGAGTATACTTACAAGAACATTGTGCATAAGGTGTGGCAATGATAAGAGAGATCCTCCTTCTGCTGCGCAGCCCAATTTTGCATTTGGAATGCTGAACATGGCATTATCGCAGCTGATCACCATATCAAACAATGGCAACATTGTGACGCCCAGACCTACGCACTCACCATGCACCCCGGCAACCAATATCTTGGGAAAGTTTGCCAACGCCCGCAGGT
This sequence comes from Aphodius granarius, assembly GCA_963971325.1. NCBI lineage: Eukaryota > Metazoa > Arthropoda > Insecta > Coleoptera > Scarabaeidae > Aphodius > Aphodius granarius. Next base: position 25,378,359 of record OZ020221.1, read on the forward strand.
ATCCCCTGTAATTATATTTAATTGAATATACTCCATTTTTTTTATATTACTATGTAGCAGAGTATATAAAAATTCTTTTACACCATTTTTTTGTCAGTGTGAACTGTATTTTTTCTATTCTTATATCTTGAACCATATGGAAAAAAAATGTTTAAATATTTAATATTAAAAAAAAACTGCTTCTATAAATGCTTACAGCGATTAAATTGCTCATAACATTGATCTGTAAATTAGTATACATGTTTAATGTAACTGCGGGATGAGCTGGTATCAATTTGGTCAAAATCGGATAAATCTCTAAGAAAACGCATCTAACATATCATCGCTCAAAACACGTACTGACGTATCTCTATTTCCCATTTTGCAGAGATATGCCACTACATGTTTCGAGCGACGATATGAGACACACTTACGTTACAGCCATGGCTAATTTCTTCACTGCTGCTTTTCTAGACTGCTCCTTCTCAATGCACAGTGACTTGTAATTGATCCCATGGCAGAAAGATGAAGCAGAAGAACTCACAACTACCACGTTGCAAGTGCTGTCCTTTTGTAATTTTTCTAATAATTGTATTAAGTCGAGTAAAACCTGAAATGAAAGCATACACATTCTTATTACAATCACAATAGCTTTGTCTTGTTGTTGAGTAAATAAAAGGCTTGTTATCAGATAGAGTGTATATTAATCAATAGTGACTGCACTATGCACTATTTTGAAAATATAAGTTATAAGTTTAAGGCGCATTGGAATACTCTCAAAATTCATGTAACTTAAACATGTAAAGTCCTAGTAGTTCTTTTTAATTACATCTAGGGGTACTACTTTTGTAGCATTTATGTAAGTACTCAAAGAATATTAACTAATTTTATGTATTAAATATTATCTAATTTCATCTATTAACTATTAACTAATTTTGGTCTTTTCACTTTTGTTGCTTTGTGATAAATTGTCACATCGACATTTTCATTTATTAATTCAATGTATTCACACACACACCCTAGCTGATAAGTTATGTTTATGTTTCTAACTATTAACTGGTGATCAAAAAAAAACAATAAATAAAAAAAAATACGTTCAAATCTAAGAAAACGTACTGATGATCAAACATGTACTGATGATATTACTTGTAAAACATTTTGTCAAACTCTCAAGACAGTTTATTAACAGGCGTTGCAATTTTGGTTATCTTTAACATCACAAATTAAGGTGAATACATAGCGTACTTTAAGTTTAAATTACTCATAATTTTTCTTCAAATCTGACTGCAAATCAATTGGAACCGCCACCATAATTTGCATGTGCGTCCAATGTTTCTGGCAGATCAAGAACTGACTCATTTAGAAAACAATACCATAAAAAACTCACTTCCAATGTCAGGTATGCTTTTTCATTAACACCTGGCTTCAGGATAGCTTGCACCAGGTTATCTAGCTGTCGTACAGTAATTGTCTTGTATGTTGAGAACTTGGAATAATCGAAATTGAAATCTGCATCTGCAACTTCTTCTAGAGCCAATTTCATAAAATTCTCATCATTTCTCTTTGCTTTCTCCTCTTTCTCCAACTCTGCATCCCTTTTTGCTCTCTTCTTGCCAACAGCAGAGTTTTGCCCTGCTTTTCTTTTCCCTACCAATTTATCAGACTCGTCATTATCATCGGCACCTTCTACACTGGAAAACGAACTATTTGAATGTCTCCGAATAATCATCGAAGCATCTGCAATATTCGGGAACGTGGACGGGGAAGGTGGGGGACTGTGCAACGAACTTCGATTTGAATCCTTCGATTTCTTTCGAGAAACTTTTTTAAGGCTAGGTGGAGGAGGTGGTGGGCTCTCCTTCTTTCTGAGCAGCTTTTGAGAAGTTTGTTCCGTACTATGAGCTAAATCTTTCTTGATCTCACTTGTGATATTGCGCAGATCTTTCTGAATCTTGTCAAGAGACTTTCTGGAATTTTCCTCATTCTTGACAGAATAAAGCATATTTACAGCCCCTTCATCCATAAGTAGCTTGTCGATTTCACTCAGTCGCTTCTTGCCCTTACTAGGTGTTTCTGGGCATTTTTCCGGTTTCTTGTCCGGAGCTTTCAATTTTTGTGGTTGCAGCCTTTCCGCTACAGGATCATTCTTTATTGGTTTTTGCGAGTTTTCTTTCGTGGGCACGTCTTTGGATTGTGTTCGACTTGGCAATTTTTTTTCCTCAACATTTTTAACGGATTTTTGCGGTGATGAAACCTTTTCTGCAAGATATTTTGCAGTACTAGGCTCGTCAGGGTCCCAAATAACCTGTAAAAAATATATACAGTTAATATTGTTTATAACGACGGCCAAGGGGGCGGACATATTAGGTTGTTATATCCGTAGGTTGCTATAAGAAATATGCACATAATTGAATGCAATTTTTAGTTTAAAAAATAAGGAAGTACATAGTCTATGTACTAGATATAATTTAAGTTATATTAACGAAGAAATCTGTTAATTTGCTTTGTTTATATAGTAGTATTAAAAAAACCGGCCTCGATTGTTCTTCTTAAAGTTGAGATGGCATCTTTTACAATTTCATTGAATCTGAAATATTTTCGAATTGTGAATGACCTTTTAATGATGCTGGCGTGAATTCTTGTAGGTCCTCATCATCGTAATTGGTTTCAGTTTCCAATTCCTCTGGATTTATATTTGCTAAAATTTCTTAAAAAAAAAAAACTCCCAGCTGCACTTTTGTACGCCACTCTGGATTTTAGCAATTCACTCTGTATGTATGTGTGTATGTACATACATACATTATGTACTTTTAGGTACATTGATATCCCTGGCTATGGATTTTTTTTTTTCGATATTAAAAGATTTTTGATTCGACATAGTGGTTTTTGCGCGCATAGCTGTAGAAAGGTCCAGCGTAAATTGACAAATAAGGCAGGCCACATATGACGGAAATATCGCGTTTTTGATTCAAATATGCGAAACGTCAATAGCTGCCATATTAGGCGGAACTTTTAGCTAGCATACGCTACTGCAAATTTTCGACAACGCCTGCATAAATATACTACGCCAGCACCAATCTTTCACAAAACGCGGTAATTTCCTCAATTCGATCTGGATTTTTTCGCCGCTCGTTGTTATATGCGATATCCGATTGGTTTGTGTGATTGCATATATTCATGGTTGTTATATCAGTTCGGTTGCAATATCCGATGTCGTATTAAGCGATACATTTACACCACATGTTTTATGGAGACTGACCGGGACTTTAAATATCAGTTTTAATAACCGATATGTCGTTATATCCGATGTTGTTATAATCGATATTAACTGTATATTTGACTTTCTCTATCCTCCAAAAATGTCATACCACTATTTAATTTATATTATTAGTTAACTACCGTTGAGTGAAGGAGTTATTTAGAGTCGCAAGTTTTACCGCAAATTTGTGCCTCGAAAAGTTTCCGATTGATAGTGGGCGACCTATCGGTTCTTCGGTGCCTCTGCGCACAGAAGTCGCCATCTCATTGTGTTGGTTGAGTGCGGTTGTACCACAGAAGAATATCTCTCGGCGGTACCTTTGATTTTTATCGGCTAGATTTCACGACCTCGCGCCATGTTCTTTCGTACTTAACTCAGGGCCGGCATGTACTTTTTGTGAAGAGCCTAAGAATGTTGCTTGTGTTTTTAATACTTGTCGTGTGGTTATGTTTAAGACAAAAGTGAATTTATTTTATAATACACAGTATTAAGACATAATTAGGAATACAGGGGAAAATTATAGGAAACCAAAGGCTATCGTACTATTTACGATTTATTCGTTTTCCAAATAATAATTTGCCTTCTTGCTCATTTGTTTTTCAAATTAAAATTGCGAAATTTTAATGTGAAAAATAATCGCATACGTGAATAAAGATGCAAAAAGTACATGTACAAAAGATACATGTATAAATATATGTATACGATGAACACGCATGTACAAAATTTATAGTTTTATACAATTTAATAAAGTATTCCCTGAAACTGACCCTTCAAGACTAGGAAAAATCGTAGGTAGAGCGTCAAGCTCTAATCTAATTTGCAGGTAGTTGGGAAACATATGCAGTTCAAAATGTCCTATACTTGATCTGTGGTTGATATGGATAGTTTCGAGTCGTGGCAAATCGTCTCGACCACATAACATCACCCCATCTTCTTCAATGGAAGTTATATACATAACACGTGTCTGAATGAAGAATGTATAAGCATTAATTTGTTATAACCGATGTCCTTTGGAAATGCGAGGAAAGTTGTAGTTTTTATCTTTTGCCCTCTCTTATAGTTCCTAACTAAATTCTATGTAAAACTAAACTTATATCACTAATTCCTAATAATAGTAATAACACACTACACTCAGATAACGGTAAGATAACTTAAAATCAATCACGAACAATAATGTGCGAAATCAAGTAATACACAGGCTCAATACGGTCCTGCACTTTCCATGCAAACAAACTATAAATGACGAACCGGTAGGCGTGCACATTTCACATACTAGTCGTCGACGTTGAGGCGATAGGTGATATGTATGTGGACCGTTGCAAATTCCGTCAACCTAAATGGCACAGCCTATGCGCGGTGTTTACTTGCAACTGATTGGTTGTAATTTGTCCTATTTTTTAAAATGGCCGCACGAAACGCGAGAGGATCTGCGCAAACTTTCCCGCCAACACAAGATATCGCTTGTTTACTATTCTGTGGTTGTACGGTCTAGCGCAAGATTACTAAATTGTACAGGTTGCCTGGTAACTTTTGGCGGGAAATCGCGCGGGTGGGGATGTCGCGTCATCTGGTTTGCCCAGAACCATCCCAGAACGAGCTGGCGTATTGTCGTACAGGATGTATCTGTGTTATTTGTTATTTATCGTGCTATTTATTTGGTGCTATTTGTTTGTGTAAATTGACTAAAATACTTTGTTATCGGTAGTGTTAGGTGTTATAAACTGTATTAGTGTAGTTTTAAGAAGTTTTCAGTTAGTAAAACTATTAAGGTAAAAATAGCTGGCCAAAATGTTAATTAAGTATTTGTAACTTAATAATTATTGTTTATTTAGATGCCTGGTGGAATGTACTGTAGTGTTGCTACATGCAAGAGCAATTCCAACAAGGCAAAGGCCACCGGGGAAAAATTAATGTTCTTCAGATTTCCAACGGAGCTCAAAATGAGAAAAGAGTGGATGAGAAAATGTTCCCGCAAAGACAAATGGAGTGCCAACAATAAAAGAATTTGCAAAAAGCATTTTAAGGCTGACGATTTTCAAGATGAAATGCAAGCTAGGTTACTTAATTTGCAACCAAAGAAATTAAAAAAAGGTGGTAACAAATGTTATATTTATATAATGTATATATATATATTTTATATTTATATTTATTTACAGCAATTCCTTCATTATACTTACTTCCGAACGAAGAAAAGATAAATGTCACAACGAGAACAAAGCGAGCTTTATCAAAGAAACGTAAAGCAATTGTAGAAAGTCTACTTCTCGATAACTTCAAGCATACTCCGTCAGCAGTAGCGGAAGAAATAATGCATGATGTCGATATTTCTCAAATTCCATCAACGAGCAAGGAGACAGATTTCGATATTTTGCAAAGAAAGTTTGAGTCATTACAGCATGAGTTTGGGGCATTACAGCAAGAGTTTGGCGTATTACAGCAAGAAAATAGTTTGCTGAAGGAAAAGGTTTCCGATCATGTGAATATTGAGAACGAGTTGAGGCAACAAATAAAAAAAGATGCGGATAGATTTGATGAAAAAGTTAAGTTAGCCCTTAAAGATTGTTTAACATCCAATCAAGTGAAGATAGCTTTAAAAAAAGAAAACCAAAGCCCGTTGGACTTAGGAGGAATTATCTACGGCATTTACTACTTTAAAAACTGTGACCTGAATTAATTTATTTTGTATTTTGCTAAGATTTTGTTAAAATTGTTAAATAAAATTGTTTATAGAGTTGTTTGTAAATAAAAGCGGACGAATGGTGTGGTCAATGACATCTTGTCATTTTGATTAGCTTGCTCTGGCAATGTTATATTTTATTCCCTTCAGTAGTAGTTTTTATGACAGGTAAGTATACATAGAAAATGTTTAGCGTACAGACTTATTGTGTCAAAGGGATTTACTAGTTTCTTAACTAGCATATTTGCTACTGTTTGGATATTACCTCTTCCATACAATAAAATATCACTGCTTATAAGAGAATACATAGGCTAATTATTTTGTTTTATACTGATTATCCTGGTAGAAATATAAACATTATTTTCAGCAAGATTCGACATCTATCACATTATAATTTATTGCAGTTGTTGACGTACTTCAAATTAACTTTTCTCGCTTTTGACACATATAGTAGTCTCTGAACTATATATTTAATATAGTATACGTTAGTGATATCAATCATAAGAGTGTAGCAACCATTTGTCGGTGATAGATGCCACCTTTGGCCGTAGGAAGGTAGCAGTTAAAAAAATCGAAATAAATCTGGTTTATGTATTCTGATTGTGTAGTTATAATATGTAGGTACCTGTACATCAATTTTAGTCCTACGTTTGGTTAAAACTAATCAGAGTTGAACCATAAAACGGCGTACAGCGTATCGATCCATATAAATTTGAACGGTCCAACCGAGTGACGTATTCCCGCGCTGAACATGCTGGCCGCTTATTGGTCGAAAGTTACCAGGCAACCTGTACAGTTTAGTAATCTTGGGTCTAGCGTAAGTAAAGTAAAATAATGTTGGTGCAAACTAACATATGCTATTACGTAAATTGTGGAAAACGTTGGTATAAAGATTCGGGATAGGTACAGCTTCCCGTAAAAAATAGAAAAAGCACTATTGAATGGCAAAAGAACAGTGTAAATATAGAAACTGCCGCAATGGGTATAGAAGATCTAAAAGAGGCAAAAATTTGTGAAAGACATCTGAATAAGCTCTTATTTGAGAAATATAAACTTTCCAATAGTATTCTTCAAACGTAACTTTCAGTGCAATATTTCTTGTCCGGAAAATCGACGGAAAATTGTAAAACGATTAATTAAAATTAAACTTTTTCAAATTCATCCATACTCATCCTCCAGTGACTTTAAATATGTATACAAATTTGCAGATCAGTGGGATAAACGGTTTAGGTGCTAAAGGCTTTTATAGAAGCAGTTTGATAGAAACCACAGGCTCCGTCGCTGTATTCCAAATTGTCAGATTTTGACAAACGTCAGTGGCACTGCATGACATGACATTAAATGTCAGTATGACAAACGTCGTTATGGCATAGACACTGACCAGGCCTATGGAACTAATACGACGTGCCGTGGACGGTATACATATATATGTTTTGCAGGTTGGCCGACGTACGATGGCGCTACCAAAATTTTTAAATATGTCATATTCTGAAAACGTCTTGGTAACAACAGTTGTTATCTGTCAACGCAAATTTGTCATAGCACAAACTAAATTAGTGTCTTGGTTACGATTTAATTGTGCCTAGTACGATTCATAAATACTTAGCCCTATTAATACTGAGTGTCTTTAATATTAAGTGGTGAGTAAAATTGGGTTGGGAAAGGAAAATAATACGCTGAATTAATAGTATCATAGTTCTTTGAGTTTGAACAGAACTGCGATGGAAGAATGTCAAAAGAGTTTTTGTCGGAGAGGAATTAAAATATTCAAGCAATTCCGGACCAAAAAGGACGAAAACTGTTGGAAAGGAGTGTTTGCAGCTCAGTAGCTTACAAAAGCTAAAACTCTGGTGCCGGTTTGTGGGATTTGAGTGTAGTGCATTACCAGGGGCGGACTGGCCATAAGAGCTACCGGGGCTCACGTGGGTGACTGGGCCGCCGTGTTTGTGGGCCGGTGTGGCGATGTGGGGCCGCTGGGCTACTCCGATAACCATAGTAAATTGTAACCCCCCCCCCGGCGACACTTCAGCAGGTAACTATAGGGCCGGTCTCCATTCTCCCCGGTAAGAAAAATTGTTGCTCCTGTGCATTACTATAAATATTTAGTATTAACAGTTCAAACTATATTGAGATAAAGTAAATTAATTTGTATTTATCGCTATTGTGTAATGCCATATCTTTTATATACATATATAAATGGATGAAACTCATTATTTTTATTTTAGTTTAAGCATTTGAACACATTTAGCAATTGAGATCAAATAGTCTTCAGTGAAAATCATTACTACACATCTGTATATTACGTTGCATAACATCATTATTTTAATTAGTTCATGTTGGCCATCGTAAGATGTCGCCCGTTTTCGTGACCAAGATTTTTGTATTTACTTTCCTTTCTACGAAGGTATTTTCTATGACACTGACATTAGGTAGGGTCGAGACCTATTCTACGCCTTTTAGCGATATCGCAATATGTCATATCGAACACGTAGCGATATCGATAGACCTATTCTGCATTTTTTGTGATATCGACTGACGTCATCACTTCTCCATATGTCGATAAATTTAGCGAGTGCTTTGGAGGTGTCGCTAAAACCATGTTTACACGGGTCATGTAGACAGTCATGTAGAACGGTCAAGTAAAGTATATTGTTCAAGTTGAATCGTGTGAACAGTTCGGGTCTAGTCAAGTACCGACTTGCATCATGTTGTGAGGCAAGTCAAGTTGTTCTCCATGGTGGACAAGTAACTTGACTTGACTACTACCCCCACTACTATTTTCTTTGGTAAAATTTATTAAATTCAAAGCTATCGTATTTGTATGAACGTTAGTTATCAATAACATAATATTTTCAAACGAAATGAGCATTTTGTTTCAAGGACTAGACATTCTTTTTAAATAAAAAAGCTTTTCTTTACTATTTTACAATTTACTACTTGAATTAATAAAATCGAATGTTGATTTAAAAACTACAAATTTTGATATAATCAAATCAATATTTTATTATGTTTGGATTATAATCATGGGACCTTGATTATATAATCCAAGCATAGGTGAATCAAAAACCACAATAAAAGATTATGGTAGACTCATTAAATTATTTTACTCCACAGTAATCTTTACCAATAACTACAGATATGCCCAAATGAAGAATAATCAGAATTCTGCTCGCATTCTGTAGCTGAGCTTATATAACGGCCCAAAAAGCCCAACGCATAAGCCATCTCCTCGCCAGTAGACATAGCAATAATTTTTAATGAAATCAATTTTCATTTGATTCAAACAAATAATCTTTTTACTCAAATCTTTTGCTTCCAAATAGAATACATATTTATGTTATACACCGATCTTTATTTCAAATAAAACCAGATTTATTTCATTCAAACATATTTCTGCAATTAAACCCAAACAATTTCTACATTACGAAAGTCACGGCAACCCATTTGGTGTAAAAGAATCGTTTTTTCAGTGAAAACTATTTCTTTTTACTTCAAATACAATATTTCTTTCAGCCTATGCAACTATTTTTTTTTTAATTTAAAAATACTTATTTGTTTCAAACATTTGATTCAAACAAATAAACTTTTTACTAAAGATTCTTGAAAGAAATATGTTCAAAGAAATACATTTATTTGATTTTACATTTCTTTTCTCTTTGTGCAGAGGAAGAGACACTTAAATTTGTAGATCTGTACTGCGAAAAGTAATGCTTGTGGAGAAAATGTAACACCAATTACTACAATAAAAATACGTTATAAAGAGGATGGGAAAGGAAGGTTTTGGCATTGCTGAGTCAAAACAAAAAATAGAGATGATTTGTTATGACAATTTTGTGCCACAGTGCGTTTAGCACCCATGATTAGAGACTTTACTTGACTCACTCGGTATTTCTCTACTTGAACCTCATGTAAACGGGTGTCTTCAAACTGAGTTTGAGTCAAGTCAAGTAGAACAAAACCATACAAGTGCGAAGGCAAGTTACTTGCGCCGCCACATGACCCGTGTAAACAAGGCTTAAGCCTTGCGTGCTGCTTAGACCAACCATCAATCGAATTTAATTTGTCCACACTCCCAAACTTTACACATAGAACAGCATTACTTTTGACGCTACGTACCTGGGCGGCCTTGAGAATGATAGGTTCACCGAAATGTCGCAAGAATTTTTAGAGGCAGCACCATTTGACTGAGAGTGTGGCGGTTAACGTCATGAAGTGGCGTAAGGGGAGCAGTATATCTGCTTGGGACAATAGTTTCTATAGCGGTTGCGAGTCTATATGATTTGTCAGTCAACGCTTATACCTACATAATTTTCAATACTGATTGTACTCTACAGGCTGGTCTGGTTGGTAACTTGGAAGAAGTTACTGAAAGTTTCAGTTCCGTTTAAAAATATTCTGAGTTGTAGGATCCATTTGCAAAGTTTGTATCTATGTTAAGGTAACTAAAAGCCTTTTCTTCTTCTAAAAGACTCTACATGTGACTATTTGAGATTGTAAATGACCTGTTAGGTCGAAACATGTCTCCAAGTAAATAAAATTCATATATAGCAAAGAACAAGAGGCTTTTGATTACCCTAATATAAGAATATTCACCGTTAAACGTTCAAATCTTTTTTATTAAAATTAAGTTTTTATCTTTTAAAGTAAATGTGCTATTAGAAAAAAAAAAAAAGAAAGAAAGAACGTTATGTAAGGTACTTCTTATTAGTCTTATTACTTCCAATATTTATTTTTATAGCAAAGTTAATATGAAAATATACTACAAAAGGAAGAATTGTGTCAAGATGTAACATTTAAAAAAAATGCAACGATAGGAAAAGCAAAGCTGGTACAAGAGCGTTCATACGTTAATCGTTAATTAACGAAGTTAAATTTTAACTTTTAAGTTAACTTTCAAAACGATTAACGGACTATTAACTTTCGTTAGTTTTATATTCCGTTAAATTTAATTTGTTAATTAATTTATTTTTATAAATAAAAATATTAAATACATATTTATTTTTTTATTTTCTTTAGGTTTTATCGATGTTTTTATTGTAACGTCTAGAAAATGTTAATCAATCCAAATTTGTAAGTAATGAAGTATAATTAAACAAATTATTTGTATTAATTGGAACTGAAACTTCCAAATTAATCAAATGCTCACAGAAAAAAACATACTGGTAGCAAAACCTACAAACAATAAATTATTATTATTCTTTTTATATTATTTGCACTGGAATGATATCTATATTTTGGTATCAGTAATAGGTATATAAATAGCAATAGCCTCTATGTTGTAATATAGATTTAGCCAACTCTATTATTTTAATTATTAATTATTTTTTCATGACTGATAAGTTTTCAGTATTTGAGTCATCAATAATGATAACAGTTCAACAGCTCTGAACATGACCTAAAATTTAGAAAAATATAATTTAAAGAATTACGTTAACGATTAACTTCTGTTACTTTTGTGACAAATTAACGGGTTGGCGGTTAACAAAGTTAACTTTGTGGTTAGCGAATTAATGAATAACGAAGTTAACATTTTAGTTAACGATGCCCACCTTTGAGGAAAACTATGCCATTATTGAATTCTTTATATACAATAGACCGCTGCAGTCCATTGCGACAATAAAGCAGCTCATCCTGGCAAAGGCACAAAAATCATGAACGACGGAATTACGATTTTTCAAAGGCATTTTAATGAAGTGTCTTCCAAGGGATGCTATACTGCTTGTAACTCGGTGTGCTATTCGACTGAAACATTTCTGGTATCTCAATCAAATTTGTGGTATGTGTGACGCATATTTATATCACCAAGCACTTGGTGAAAAGTGACAGTCGCATAAAAAGGCTAAGGGAGAAGCAATAATAATACTAATACTAACTAATACTTTCGCCATAATACTATGAATAGACGGTGAATACATGTTACCTTCTTCTTGATAATACGGCTGCTCTTGGTCACATAAGCCACTGGTGGAGTGTCCCGAACAACTTTCTTTTCCGAAACTGCAAGTTCTTCAGTTGATTTTCGCTTGCGCTCGTAAGTCTTTATAGGTGTTGCGGTTTGAGATGTTGAAACAGAGGTGGATGTTGAGAAGTTGATCTTGGCTGTCTCAGAGACTTTTGGAATATCACTCGGCTTGATTATCTCAATAGATTTAATGTCAATCTTCTTATTGTCGTCAGTGGTCCTTTTGTCCGTTCTTTTACCTACAATAAAAGAAAATTATTTTTTATCAGTGACATTCATTTATTGACAATAAAAAAATCAACAAAAAATAATTACATACCATCAACTTTTTTCTCATCCAATTTCTTAGCTTCAACGATTCTTTCTTCATTCTTTTTGGTGTCAACTCTCTTTTTGTCATTGTTCTTGATGATATTTTTTTCCTCAACTATCAATTCAACTTTTGCATCAACTTCCTTAACTTCTTCTTCCACTTCTTCTGTTTGCTTAGCTATTTCAACTTTTTCCTCCACCTCAATCTTCTTTAGTGATATCTCATGCATGCTCTCCTGGATCATCTTATCATCTTGAACTTTAACAACCACCTTCTCTTCAGTACCATCAGCTTCATGAACTTTCTCCTCATCGGTTTTTTTGTCAGCATCAGCTTGTTTATTCTCTTTCTTCGTCTCATATTTAGACTTTATCCTGGGCGGTATAGTAACATTCTCGATAGCGCTGGCATGTTTCTGCCTTCTTCTTCCACGCCCACGTCTTGGCAGCTCGCTGAGCTGTTTCAATGCTATCTCCCTCTCCAGATCTTTATCGATGACGACAATCTGTTCTTCCTGAACGTCACTTGTCAAATTACGTTTTGACGAACGTAGAGAAGACTTATCATCATTCCCTTCAAGAATTGCAATCAAATCAGAATTGTCTTGAATTGTTCTGTCAGGCTGTGCTGTCGACGAAGTTGGTGCAATCTTTTTTGCAAGTCGCTGAGTTAATTTCTTTGTAAAGAGTACGTTGGCAGGGTTGGTTTTGCTTTCCCCCTGCTTGAGACGTTGCCGCTCGAGTATCTCCCGTGCTATCTCATCTTTTGAGACAATCTGGCTTGTAAGGTTCTTGTAAGGGATTTTAACACCAAGTCGAGGCTTTGGTGGGACCTTCCCATTCCGAAAAGTATCCTCAACCGGGTTGTCTATGTTCCTGCCAAGCATGTGGCTCGGAATTGGGGGGACCTCTGGTATCAGTGGAGTGTCCTTGTCATCTGCAAATTGTTTTTTAATGGTTTTCTGTAGTATTATAAAATGAAAGAAACTTTAGAATGTTTCTTGTACGCTTTTGGAATAGTGGTAGTTAACATGTTCGCTGTCGACACGGTCTATATGACCAAGAATAATGGTTAATTTCTGGCCAACTAGGCCAATCCGGCAGCGAACGTGTTAATATTACTGAAACTCGGGTAATTCTTGTCTGTTAAATAAATGGACAAATTAGACAAGCAACAAGCACATAATCAACTATAATTTTTAACTTCTGAAGGCGGACTTAGCTTTATATTTAACATTACCACTAGTAATTGCTAGAGTGCGGATTCTGAGCATTTTGCTTTTTTTGTATTGTAAGGATCGTAAATTCCAAAAGGATCTCCACGAATTAGAACAAAAGGAGTCATTTGGCGCTACTTTTATTTTGCTTATTTTGCTTTTTTCTTAGATAAATGCTTTTTTGCCATTTGTTTGTGCTTTTTGTGCTTTTTTTTTTTGAGAATATTTGCGTCTTTATCGGTCGTGTATTTCCAATGTCAAGCGGCAATTCAAAATAAAAAAATATTTAGCAGAAGCAGCATGAAATCCATAAGTTGCGTTTTTAAAATAGCCTTACCTATAATTTTTAAAATACAATAATTTTTTAAATGAAGGAAATCGAGAGCAGTGACTTTTTACGCTCTATTTTGCTTTGAGTAATTAAATATTGATAACCTCAACTTGAAGTACACAATCCTGGGTCAGTAATGGCGCCCAAAAGTTCTGCTAAATTAGTAATAGCTGAGAATAGTGTTGATCTATTAAATTCTCCATGTTTTGATGCTCTTTTTGGTAATTCTTTTCATATTTTCTCATATTTCTTCATATTCTTTTATAATTTAGTTTGAATCGATAAAATTCATAAAATATTGTTTTAATAAAATGCTTATAATGTTCTTTTTTGTGCTTTTTCCAATTTTCAGTGCTTATTTATGGCGCTTATGTTCCAAAAATAAATGTTTAGTCGCAGTCTAGTAATTGCATACTGCTGGAGTCATTTTGGTTACCAGCCTTATGCATATCTTATACCTAAAGTTTAGGATTACCCAAGAATTTTCTAAAACATTTTTTAAACTCACATTCCCGAACGCAAACATCGTCATCATCAAGCGTCTCCATCTTACTCAGATTGCGGGTACCTTCATGTTGATGACCACTGATGTTATCATTATTTTCCACGACAATCACTTCCTCGACAGACTCAACATAGTACACCTGACCAGAATTGTCAGTAACAGTGACAGGACCATGTTCTAGCCTATCCGCAATGTCTACCATTTGCTCTATAACACGGGGATTGTGCTCAGTCACTACAAGTTCCGGCTCCTGGTGTTGATCTTCAGCATCATCGCTTTCATCAAAATCCCTCGATATCGCTTCAGCAATTGATATTGTGGATTGGTGCTGCTGAGCAGAAGAAGGAAGAGAAACGGGCAGTTCACCTTCATCCTGGACAATTTGCGATAGCTGCTGCTCGATGCTGTCCTGGGGCGACAGTGTTGGTGCATCTTCGGGTTGCAGGGACATCTCCTCGGAAACGGAGTTTTCAGTGTCCTCAGCACCATGATGCGGACCAGTCAGTTCTTCTGCAATATAAACAGTAGTTCAAAAAATAATGGTCTGAGACAGTATTAAATATTATACAATTAGACACAAAACTTTCTAACAGTAGTTCTAGAAGCGCTCTAACTAGTTAATGGCAACATTAATGGGTAAGGCATAGTTAATCCCTGTTTCTATATCTTCCTGTTCTCTTTCTACAGTTGGATTATTTCTGTTGGAAAAAACGGAACAGTTTGTCCCACTAATAATCCATTTTTAATTCGAAAACAATGTTACATCTAAAGAGTTCGTATAAAGAGTATAATTTTATAGTATTATTGTAATAATATGTTTATTCAATTTAAAAATAAATGTGGTTTTCCATTACAAAAAAAAATAATAAAAACTAGATAGATACAGAAGTTTGTTAGTCGTGATAAAAGATATACATATTTGCAAATTCGCATTAGGGTGAAAACCTTTTCAAATAATAACAAATATTCTCAAATATCACTAACATGCTTAATCATATTGAGCGTATTAATGATGTTTGAGAACTAGTTAGAGCTTGGCAATAAATTGCAACCTGTAATTCAATGACTGTGATTAGAATATACCAGTCCATCACATGATGCACTCGCCGTTAAAATAGCTACTGTGATTTCAGTCAAATTTTTTATTTAAAAAAATACAATAATCCTTACCTTTGATTTCACACTGCCCAACATTCTGGTCTTTGCCAGACCCGTCACCGTGGTTCACAATAACATATCCCTCCTCGGTAACCTCATCTTCAACAATAGCAACCGCATGCGCATCACTCAAATCAGCCTCACCAGCAATAACCTCCTCCACCTCTTCCACTATCAACTCTTCATTACCTTCCACAGTTTCTGTTACAGCGCCATCTACACAGATTTCCTCAGAGCTTTTGGAACTATCTGTTCCTGCACTTGCTATAGTAACAGGTACAGTATCAACAGATGCTGCTGTTGAAGATTTAACATTATGCTCAACTGTTATATCATATGTTGAGTCAATATCAGAACTCCGATTGTACTCTCCGGAAGAGAGATTATATTCAGCAATAGTGGACACGTTAATTTGAGAATCCTGAGAGTTCTGTTCATCATCCTTGATATTAACATGTGATTCTATATGGTCTTCTTGGGTCTGTACAATGACATTATCGTCAATTGTCTCGGTAGAATATGAAACTTCTTCAACATATTCTGCAGTAACACTACATTGTTTTTCGTCAACGATTGATGTTACAATATCATTTGTAATCAAATATTCTTCTGTGGGAGTGATTATCCTAGGTTCATTCAATGTTTCTTCGTTTTGTAAGCAAACTGGCTCAGATGGGGTCGAAACAGTTGCCATAACCTCTTTGACTTCATTAATTATATTATCGGCGCCAGTCGCTAAATTATTCTCAGTCTCTGTTAAACAAAGATCATCTCCGTTTGCATTCCTCATTTGGTAAATATCAGCTTTCGTATCCATTATTCAATCTGTAAAAATTCCAAAATTATAGATTAATCTAGAAAATGTTTCGAGGTAAAGTTTGCTTCTAAATACCGTACATCCATTACACATAACTTTTAAAAAGTACAATTCCATAAAAACGATTGATTACACTTGATACATTTGCACTAGGCGCGAATAAACATTATGCTGTTACTTAAGATGGTAAACATAAACCTACAGCTAACGTGAAACCCTTGAAAATTAAATGAATAGGGCACTCACCTTTGAAAATATTATGCGCGTACTATCCAATTATTTAGGGTAGCATTTTGCTACAACGCCAAGCAATTTAAAAGATATTTGATACTCGGATACCGATTTCAACGTTTCGTAGGATGGGAGTCCGTACCAGCCATTACAAAACGTAGAAAATGCTCAACACTTTGCTTACTGTAGATTTGACGTCATCACAACACCCAATTTTACCAATTTATTGCCAACTTAGCGTCGCTTAATAAATTTCAGTCAAGAATTCTCAAGAAAATATGTTGTGTTTTATCTTTATGTAATAATATTTTCCTATTTAAATATCTAATGACATCTAAAAAAACGAATATTTTTGTTGGATTTTTGCTGTTTATGCATTTTATTCGGTTGTTCAACTGCAGCTACTAACTCTGGCGCTCTATTCACACCTAGTGTAGTTTACACCATTTACACCCAGCGATAAGCAATTGGAGAGATGGAGGTTTTCTGTAGCATAGCGAATAGCATAAGACAGAAACTTCCATCGATATATAATTATACATGTGCTAAAAAGCGATGGCAACTTTCGGTCTTACGGCATTCGCTATGCTACGGAAAATCGCCATCTCTCCTTATCACTAAGCACCAGATGTGAATAAAGCGCCTCCCGTAAGGTGCTTTCAGACACAGCGTTTTTCCTACCGCTACTAATAGGTCTGTTCGCGGTAACAGTTTCTAACGGTTTGCAATAGGTTTGCAGGCTCGGCCAATGCGATGCCTTGCTATACTATTCCCCTACTCACCTCGCACTACCACGTCTGGTCCAATATAAATCTGACTCCCAACCGCTGGAAATTGTTACCGCGAACAAAGCTAATATGTATGTATGAATAGGTATATACATTACCGCGTTGCGAACTGTCAGGAATGTCAGGCGACGTCTAGTAATTATACTCTATCGCTACTGTATTAATATATGTACATACGTATATAACTCCATCTCCTCCTCAATCTCTCCTTATCACTTGGTGTAAAATTGCACGACATGTGAATAGTCAATAGAGTTTTAGAGTGTCAGGCAAAGCGCGTTGGCGAGTTTTTCTAAAAAGGCTGGTTTACCGTGTTGCGAGCGACTCCACCATTGGCAAAGGATTGGGAATTTGGGAAAGTCCAGTGGCTATTTACACGTGGCTGATAAAATGTCATGCAAGTGGCGGTGATCCCATACCATGCCAGTTAACGGACAATGTCGTGCCAGCAAGAGGAGTAGATACGAATTTTGACGGTTCATTTTAGGGCCTTTTTTATAGTTTTGGTCATAATTTACAGTTATTCATTTTTCAAAATAAACTGAACACTGCGTTTTTTCGTCATACGCTTGGACTGGCTTGGACTACCGATTGGCTTGAACTATTTATGGCTGGTTTACACGTTGCCAGTACGCCTGCCAGTAGAGTTTGCCAGTGACTGGCGAATTCTACTGGCAAGCGACTTGCAAGGTGTAGACACCATCTTGCCAGCGGCTAGCAAGCCAGTTGTGCCAGTTACTGGCGATGCCAGCGAAACAAAACTATTTGATTCACTGGCAGACTGGCATAGTTCCCTACCACTTTTTTGAACTGGCGCAAATGCTTGCACTTTGTAAACAGTTTCAAGCCAGTTGGTAGTCTAAGCCAGTCCAAGCTTATTATGACAAAGCACAGTGTTCAGTTTATATTGAAAATTGAATAATTATAAATTATGGTCGAAACGATAAAAAGGGCCCTAAAATGGATCGCCAAAATTCTCGTTCCTCCTGCTGGCACGATATTGTCCGATAACTGGCATAGAAAACCCGCCACTTGCATGACAGTTATCAGCAACGTGTAAATAGTCACTGGACTTTCCCAATCCTTTGCCAATGGTGGCATGCTAGTGCCGTAGCAACTGGCATGCTAGTCGCTGGCAACGAGTAAACCAGCCATTACAAAGTGCAAGCATTTGCGCCAGTTCAAAACAGTGATGGGGAACCATGCCAGTCTGCCAGTGAATCAAATAGTTTTGCCTGTAGAACTCGCCAGTCACTGGCCAACTCTACTGGCAGACGTACTGGCTACGTGTAAACCAGCCATAACTTTACTTGTTGGCCCAAATGTTCGCGGTGGTCGAGACACACCTTAACATAAATTTAAGAAAAGAAATAAGTACGTAACTACATATATATTATAATTTCCAGTAGTAATGGGTACATTCGAATGAAAGAATCGATTAATTCCTACAATAATCGAGATATCTCGATTCTTGATGTCGCATTCGAATGATTTATTCGAATGTTTAGTATCGATTCTGGAGTTATTCTTAGAATTGATTCTCAAAATCGATTCTGGAATTATTCTTAGAATCTATTTTCAAAATCAATTCTATTTTAGACATGCGACTGAATTAATTCGGTTTCTTAAAATCGATTCTAACAATCTATCTAAAAGTCGATTTGTCATTCGAATGCCTCTTTAGGGCCAAGATATCGCAAAAAACAAGCGCAATACCAACACTGATTCATTCGAATTATTTATTCGAATGATCAATCGTTTATTCAATAATCTCGTTATTTTTACTTTCCGACTAGACTTCCCTAGAAGGAAAGTATTGTAATCGACGGAAATTTTTTTTTGGGATTTCAGTGGAAATACGCGTTTTGGGGTCCCCTGAATCGATTGCAGTGGTTTCTGGAAAATGTATGTAGGTATGTATGTATATAAATAGGTATGTATGTGTGTGGAAAACACACACAGCGGTGTGTATTTAATAATTTAATTTAACATCGCTGTGTATGTTTTCCACCATTAATGTGGTAGAATATTCACCCGACATATCGACTCGCTTCGGTTAACACCGCCGTGTGTGTTTTTAGCTTAATTCTAAAATAGATTCTGAAAGTTATGATACCAACGTAACAAAGATTTCTTTGTAAAAAATGGACAAAACAAACGTAAATTGTTTAGTAATTACTATGACCAACTGTAACAAAAGATATCATGTATGATATATATCAGTTAAGTCATATAGCTGCTATAGGTCATTCAAAAATAATTAGAGGGATTAGTTATATGTGACTAATATCACCTGGAACGGCCTTGGTTTTGACGTTTCTCCGGCCGCTGACGGCGGATAACTTCGCATGTTTGCAGCCATGTTGTCCTGTATGAAAGTTATTTTTCATTTTAGCATTAGTTTTTAAATTAAAATTTTCCGAGCTGACATAATGCCCAAGTGCGATGAGAAGACGAGGTACATACCAGCCACGTTCGCGTGGACTCTGCTCTTGGGCGCTACAACCCTTTTCTTTTATTATCCGTGAGTTATTAGCGATTTTTACTTGAACCAACCTTACAAATTCGACTTTCTAGGGCCCAATATTACATATTACGTTATCCATGGGTACCGGCATATCAAGCAGTGATAACATTTTTTGTTCTGGCAAATTTTACATTGGCAACTTTTATGGACCCGGGTGTTATACCAAAAGGTAGTTTCTAAGATAGGTAGGCTTTCCTGATAGACCTAGTTACTTCTGTTTATTTAAGCACCGCCTGACGAAGATAGAGAAGATGACTTTAGAGCCCCACTATACAAGAATGTGGAGATTCACGGAATAACTGTGCGGATGAAATGGTGCGTTACATGCAAATTCTACAGACCTCCGAGATGTTCGCATTGCAGTGTTTGTAACCACTGCATTGAGGTTAGTTTTTTTTTTATTATTGTTTTTATTGTCAACTTATTTTGATGTTGGGTTCCTGCTGCCTAAATGTTCTAGGAATTACTCTTCTGTATCTAAAAATAATTCTATACGTGTAACATAATTTCACTTGTTTTATAATTTTTATTGTTCTGTTTACTGTTTTCTGATAAGTTATCATTGGAATTAACTCTGAAATCATAGGAACAATGTTTAATATGCTCTGATTAATGTAAATTTCTTGCTGTAATCTATGGTATGAGATTACAATCAAAGATATATAATAAAATTAATAAATCATGCATTATAGAACATACACACATTTAACTGTTGACATTTTGATTATTTATTTTTACTTTCGGACTACATAATACCCTAGAAGGAAAGTATTGTAATCAACAAAAAAGTTTTTTTTTTGAGATTTCATGGAAATGCGTGTTGTGGGGTCCCCTGAATTGATTACAATGATTTCTGGAAAATGTATGTGTGTGTGTGTGTGCGTGTGTGTATGTCTGTGAACACGATAGCGACTAAATGGCACAACAGACCGGGTTGAAATTGTGCATACATATTTAGAATTGCCAGGGCACGAACTGGATTGTTTTTGGTGACAATCTGACAACCGGAAGTGGCAAATGTTACATGCGTCTTCTGGGAGATTCATCCGACAGATCAAACTCATAACAACTCATCCTCCAGTGACTTTGCATATGTATACAAATTTGCAGATCAGTGGGGTGAACAGTTTGGGCGCTATAAGCATTTATAGAACAGTTTGACAGAATCCATAGCCTTCGCCGTGTTGCAAATTGTCAGATTTTTACAAACGTCAGTGCCACTGACATGACATGACATTAACACGTTCAATGCGTATGAGCGCTACTCTCTTGTATATGGACACGGGAGCCGTGTTCGACGCATTCAGCGTGTTAAATATGAGTAGGACAAATGTCATTATGTCATAGAACATGACGTTAGGTAAGGTCCAGAGTCACTAAATTGAATACATAATTGCAAAAGTGTTCAGACATATCATTGTGACAGTTGGAACGTTGGGTGCGGACCACCTCAAATATTTTTCCACATATAATCCCAGACTTCCTGTAATCAGTATCCAGATCTGCAAATTAAATAAGGATCACCTAAAATATGTATTTTTTGTTTGCTCTATGAAAACAATTTGTGACTGTGATTAAATTTTATCTATATATGACCCACTCCATCTATTGCACTCCATATTTTATGTAGATTACTATTATATTGTTTTGTACTATATATAAATAGATATAGCAAAACCGTCATGCCATGTGCATAATCGGCGTTATGTAAAATATTTTTTTTTATAAAATTAATTTCACGTACAGAAAAATTAACGAATATTAATGGCGACCAGTAATGGTTATGTTGACTTTTGCACAAAAATACCTATTAAGGGAGATATTGGCAATTTTGACCAAAAGATAATCAGTTGAAGTAATCAGGGTGAGTTAAGTCACCTCGGTTAATATTTCCGTAATGTTTACAAAAACGAAAAATGTTTCATGCAAATCGTCACACAAAATTATATATCCTTATACTGGGGGTTTCGTAAGGTGTGGCACACCAAACTTAGTTTTTTTTTTACACAACTCTATCTTGTAATACATGTTTAGATTCCTTGTTAAATTCTAAGGCAATATATTAGTACTGATAGTATAGATGTTTCAAACTAAGAAGAGCACAGTTGTATGTGCAACCAAATATACACAGGCAATTTATAAACCATACACTGGGTATGATTGGTTGCATGTACAACTGTGCTCTTCTTAGTTTGAAACTACTCTAGTAGTCCCTTAAAATCGATCGCTTTTAAGTCGTTTCTACAATGAATGGTTTAAGTGTCATTTGACGTAAAGAATGTGGTGCCGGGAACCAGTTAAACACCCCTGATTGTCGTTATCCTAGCGAGTATGGTAGTGTGGATAAGTACCAAGGACCACTCTCTAAATACAATAATAATCTTTGCTGTCATTCTTTGTCGTGTCAAATGGATATGTAATAAGTTAGTAGTACCTTAGAAGGAAAGTATTGTCATCAATGGAAAAAAGAATTTGCGATTTAAGCATGTATGTAACATGATAGTGCTCAAACTGTGCACCGGATTGTGCTGAAGTTTCAGATACATATTTAGAATTACCAGGAAATGAACTGGATTGTTTTTGGTCACAACTGGAAAGCCAAAAGTAGCAAATACTACATGTGTTTTCTTAGGGATTCATCCGATTTTTAACAAACTGATACAAGTTCATCCTCCAGTGACTTTAAATTTACAGATGATTTGGTTTAGAAGCAGTCTGAGAGAATCCACAACCCATAGCCTTCGTCACTGTGGTTGCAAATTGTCAGATTTTGATGACATGACATTAAATATTATTCTATGATTGACATTATGTTATTGTCTAGTAGCTGTGACCCTACAAAATTGAATAATTGCAAAAGTGTTTAGACAATCTGTCAACGCTTTAGTTGGAAAATTGGCTGGGGGCCATGCCTAATTTTTTAGAAAGTAGACATAAGATTAAATTATTGAAGATTGTAACATAACAAGACTTTTTTGTTCTTTTTATTGCAGACATTTGACCATCACTGCCCTTGGGTGAATAATTGCATTGGGAGACGTAACTACAGGTTTTTCTTCTTCTTTCTAATATCACTCAGCCTACATATGACAAGTATATTCACCCTCAGTCTAGTGTTTGTGCTGAAACACCAAGATAGGCTGTCAGATGTAGAACCAGTTGTGTCGTATCCTTTTGTCATACCAATTTATTTTAGTCTTAGCGTGTGTATTTCGGTTCATGGATGTAAGGTTATTCCCAAGGGAAAAGATTTTTTTTTGTTTTAGTATATTAATTGCTATCATTAACTACCACACTTTCGCCCGTTATTGCAGACATCTACTGATCATTTCAAAGGAAAGAAAGCAATAGTCAGAATGGTTCATGATAATCAATGTTCAGATTTTTTAATTTATTGTAGTTTTAGTTTAGTTCTCAAAATTACTTAAAGACTACTCAAAATTACTTAATTGAAAAAAGAAAAAACAACCTAAAATAGGTTTGAGGTCTTCTAGATCTATTGCAATGATTTCTGGAAAGTGTATATACAGGGTGAAAGTAAAGTAATGGAAAAATTCGATAATTCCATTTTAATTATTAAAATGCAAAGTAACGTAACTATGGTAATTTATTCTCTATAAAATAAATCAAGCACGCCGATTTGATTTACAGATTGTTATCCTTAATGCTGTTAACATTTTAAATGCAATTTTCTTGAAAATGTTCTTATGTAACACAACAAAAATTTTATTTCATTAAAAACAGATTAAAAAGTACTGACAAAATAAAAAAAACATTGGTTACCACCAGGGTTGTTATGTTATAAAACAAAGTTTTTAAGACATGTTTTTTTTTCTACTGTTACTGTTTATTTCGGAACTACATCCAATAGAAACATTTAGAGACTACCAGGGTTGTTTAAAAATAGCAGTGTTAAAAACCTTTTAAAATAAATAATAGTAAATAATTGTTTTGTATTAAATCCAACTAACTACCTGTGAGGTATTCCCCTAACCGTAAGGGAATCCAACCCAACCCAAGAGAGCCAACATTTGTAAAAGGATAGATTTTATATTATTCTTAAATCTCCATGACAATCCCTTTAAATCTCCATGACACTTTGCCTTGAAAAGTTAAAAAAAAAAAAACATGATTTAAAACATGTTTTTTTTTAGGTGTTTTAAAACATTGTTTCATGTTTACAACACATTTTAACAAAAAAACTGTTATTTTTTTTAAATAAAAAATCGTTTTTTATAACAACCCTGGTTACCACTTAAAAATGGTGAAAATCCATGAAAATAGCTTTTTTATATTCGTTTTATTTAAGTTGCTATGCCCCTTTTAGATTTTTTTTGCTGTTTTAATTATAAACGGAATAATGTATCGATTTTTTTCCGTTACTTTATTTCCACCCTGTAGTGTGTACGTATTTATGTATACGTATGAGTGGATGTATACAGGTGTCTCACGGAACTGGTTCATTAGAAATTTCTGACGTTTCACTTATTCGATATTCTTTAAATTTGGTAATAGTATTATATTCCATCTGAACTTTCAATCTAAAATACTTTCAGTTCCACTGCCACTTCCGGTCACCGGAAGTCGACATCAACTTTGTTATTTTAAATGGAATACTATATTTTTTATGTCAAATTTGAATTCTGCTTATCAAAATGCATTGATTTTTATCAGGGTTCCCTATACCTAAATGTCACCGTTTTTTAGTTATTTTAATTTTTCTATAATTTTCGGGGTGAAGGTTATTGTTGAATATCTCGTTTAATATTCAAGCTACCACTTTCATATTTGGTAGGGAGGCACTCTAAGGGTGTACCATTAGAAAGGTATCTATTTTTACGTTATGTCGTGTACAGGTTGTTCAGAATGTAAAAATCCATTTCGACATTTTGAAATGTCAAAAATTCATTTTTTTCAAATGGAACACCCTGTATATGAACACACCATTGGAAAGAATTGTTTTGTCTATCAATCGATATTAAGGTTCCCTATACTTATCCTCTCTAGTTCTTGAGATATTACTATCTTTGCAAAAATGCATTCACAGCTGTTGATTATTTTATCAGGTAGATTAATATTTTGGGTATTATTATTATTTATAAATTTGTACAAGGCTTAAGCAGGAGAAAAAGTATTTTCTATGGCGTAAAGTACGTGTTTAGGTAAATAAGTGTATTTTTACTTTTACGTGATCAAAATACAACTATTCATTTTATTCTGAAATTCTAATAGCAAGCTGTGAAATTCATTTTGACATTTATCTGTTTATTGGCTTATTGTCGTTTGCTGATAACGCAACCGCTTCTTTTCCTAAAATCTTAACATTGTGAAAATGAATAATGGCGGAGATTACTCCAATAGTGGGAGTAATGTCTGCATAACTTAATTTAATAAAATAACACCAAAAAAACTTGTTGAATTAACGGTCTTCAGCGTGAAAAAGTGCTAAGAGCTACGACAATCGAAGTTGAAGAAAGAATACTTAAGTGTTTAGAACAGCATGGGGGACACATAGAACATTTGTAACATAACAAACAGTATTATAACTATTGATTGAAATTAATCTTCCTTTTATTTCATTGCGTCACACCTTTCATCTACTTTTTAAAATAGCGCCTTCTTGATGGCGGTACCCCTAGATTTCTCTCATTAGATGTATGTCATGTGGTTTCCACAATTTGTGTTTCAATTTCTGTATCATTTCAATAAATGATAATAATGGATTACAAGTTTCAGATGCCAACGTCAGATAAATTTTAATAGATTTCAGAAAAAGTTTGTCATATCTCAAGAACTACAGAAGATAAGTATAGGGAACCTTAATATCGATTGATAGACAAAACAATTCTCTTTCCAAAAGTTTTTGACATTTCAAAATGTCGAAATGGATTTTTACATTCTGAACACCTGTACACGATATAACGTAAAAATAGACACCTTTGTAATGGTACACCCTTACAGTGCCTCCCTACCAAATATGAAAGTGGTAGCTTTAATATTAACCGAGATATTTAACAATAACCTTCACCCCGAAAATAACGAAAATTATAGAAAAATGAAAAGAACTAAAAAACGGTGACATTTAGGTATAGGGAACCCTGTTAAAAATCAATGCATTTTGATACGTAGAATTCAAATTTGATATAAAAAATATAGTATTCCATTTAAAATAACAAAGTTGATGTTGACTTTCGGTGACCGGAAGTGTCAGTGGAACTGAAAGTATTTTAGTTTGAAAGTTCAGATGGAATATAATACCATTACCAAATTTAAAGGATATCGAATAAGTGAAACGTCAGAAACTTCTAATGAACCAGTTCCGTGAGACACCCTGTATATGTAGGTAGAATTACCATGGGACAAATTGGATTGTTTTCGGTGACAGTCAAACAACCAGAAGTGGCAAATGTGGTCTTCTGAGGGATTCATCTGATTGAGACAAAACTTATACCAGCTCATCCTCCAGTGATTTTAAATATGTATACAAATTTTGCAGATTAGGATGAACAGTTTAAAGAGACAACCTGCGTCTCTGTGTAGCAAATTGTCAGATTTCAAAAAACGTGAGTGCCATTGACATGATATAACATTAGATGCCAATATGATAAATGTTATTGTCATAGAAACTGACGTTAGGTATGGTCCAGAGTCGCTATAAGGGTTTTTAGAAGCAGTCTGACAGAATCCACGGCCTTCGTCTCTGTGTTACAAATTGACAGATTTAAATAATCATCAATGGTCGCTGACATGACATGGCCCAACAGATAACCAATTATAGGACAAAATAAAAAAAAAAATAAGAAATTCAAGAACATACATTGTGTCACAATACAACCAAAGGTAACAAATATAATACAAGTAAATAGTAAATGTATAGAAAATATAATGACATTATGTTAAATATCATTAAATATTATTCTCTGACTGTTAGGTTAGGGTCCAGAGGGCTTCAGAAAATTGAATAATTGCAAAAGTGTTTAGATACTTCAATGTGCCAACGATGTAGTGGCAATCTCTCACTAAATTTTAACATCTCTTACCGTGTACTGACGTTTTCTGTTTTCTAGTCTAAAGATGCTTACAATTACAGGCAAAAAATGTTAAAAGTTAAGTTAAAAGTTACAATCAAATGCTGTAATAAAAAAGCTTTCTTTTGCCACCTTGTGAACAACCTAGCTGCTTTTGACATCCAGAACATTACATAATGTATGTTGAAATAAATAAGTGCTCTAGTAGGCTGTGACTGATATTTGTGGTTCACATGATAGTACATCAAGTCCTGTTTTGAGGT
Source organism: Aphodius granarius (assembly GCA_963971325.1). Lineage (NCBI taxonomy): Eukaryota > Metazoa > Arthropoda > Insecta > Coleoptera > Scarabaeidae > Aphodius > Aphodius granarius. The sequence continues at coordinate 25,405,413 of OZ020221.1, forward strand.
TACATTAACATACTGACAATTGTGCTGAAATTATATAGCAATATAAACTTGGTAACTGTAGTCAGTGGAGGTCTGCAGCAAGTGTTTGTTTATTTAAATTTTTATCAAAATTGCCTTATAATTATATAAGTCAAGGAGAATTATAAAATATTTCTTTAACTGAAAATCAGAATGGTTCTTATAGGCATTGTAACTTTACTTGCAATACCCATCTTTGGCCTGACGGGGTTTCACATGGTTCTTGTCACTCGTGGTAGAACGACAAATGAGCAGGTAACAGGCAAGTTCAAAGGTGGCTTTAACCCGTTCTCCCGAGGATGCTGGGAAAACTGCTGTTACACACAGTTTGGTCCGCAATTTCCAAGGTATGTAATACTTATTTTTGTTAATCCTGGTGTCTCTACAAAAATTTATGTAAGCTTTAAGCTGGGCATACACAACATGGCCTCTGGTCTCAAATATGGTTAGCGGTTGAATAAGCTGGAAAGTAATTCTAAACTCTCAGCTACTTCTGTTGGGACTGACACATTTGCCTTCTATCATGCATTACAAATCATAATATGTATGTACAACGTAACTTTTTAAGTCACATCGTAATGACCGATGTGGAAGCTTGGCCCCAAAATTTTCTTAGTCAATTTCAGAGAAACCGTAGAAACAGAAATCAAAACTGACATAGAACTTGTAAGCGCAAAAAAAGAATGAACACTGATAATATAAAACAATGGAGGAGACAATCAGAATCAAAATTGAATTATCAGAAAAAGAAATACTGACTAACAAAGTCGAGTAATCAGTAGCGAGAATTGAAGAATGGAGAAAGTCATGATTCAACATATCTTAGTAGACACTGTCGTTAAAATACATGGAACACCAGAAGCAATCATTAATTGATGTAATGTCTAGTCGACTAGACAAGATGCTAATAGCATTTCCATTTGGTAACTTTTTGTGAATGATTATTTAGAAAATGTTTGGGTGTATTTACGATGCGGGCAGTAGTAGTGTTAAGTTTGTTAAATGGTAGAAAAGTAGAGACATGCCAGTGAGCCATTAAAAGATACTGTGTGATGAGTAGATTATAGCTTAGCTGATGCATCTCTACGTTTACCACTTACCATTACTACTATCACTTCGTCTGAATGTATCTTTATCTTTAAAAAAGCCTAAATACTGCAAATATGCACATCATAATGATCCCATCTATTTTTATATTAACAGTCAGGGACAATTTTTCTTATCGGGGAGAATGTAGACCGGCCCTATACCTACTGAAGCTGAAGTGTCCACGGGGGGGGGTAAAATTTACTATGGTTATCGGAGTAACCCAGCAGCCCCACATCGCCACAGTGACCCACTAACACCGCGGCCCACCCACGTGAGCCCCGGTAGTTCTTATGTCCAGTCCGCCCCTGTTAACAGAAACTATAAAATAACATGGCTGGACAACAACAACTTTATCAGTGGCAGAAGAATGTCGGAAATCCATTAACCATAATATTCCAACAATAATAATAATCATAAAGCTGCTAATCTCAAGTTATTCATTATTTAAGTCAAGACCAGACTATTAACGTATTGCAAAACCTTTAATAAAACGTAACATGTATGTGTCGTTTAGTGTAAAGACTTGTTTTCCGGATTATTGCTTTCCGGTAGGCCGATGCGTGTATGCCCAAGATTTTCAACCTGCCAGGTTTTACAGACCGGATCCAGTTTAATTATTTCTTAAATAATTGTTTTTGCAGTTTGCTCAAAGATCGCTACCAAATGAAGCGAAAGCACTGTTCATCGCATGGACCTATCGCTACTATCACAAATGACAGCCAAGTGAAGACTTACATGGACAACAGCAATGGGGTGCGGAACATGAACTCGAACGCATATAATAAAGTAAATTTTATCGCTTTTTTAGAATGTTTTATTGTGTTTGGTATGATATTTTGTAAAAGTTTTGAATGATTGCTGAAGTGTATTGTTATTCTAATATAGTATTATTACTGGTGTGAATGCAAGTGAACTGGATGAATTTGCTGCTAGCATAATTAGAGCTTTAGTATATGATAAGGGAAGTGATGTGTTAAAAATATGTAAATAATATAGTGCTAAAATACTGGTTTTGACATCTGTGTACTAACTACGTTGCGATGGTGAGAAACTAGTAAAAAAATTAACCAGTTTCCCAGTCATTAGTCTTACGGAATTTGGTAGTTTTATACAAAACAGTTAGGTAGATCAATCTATTTGCTATGCTGACAGTAATGCTTGCTCTAAAATATATACGAAATTGCATTTTTGTTAAATGAAAAAAAAAAAAAAAAAAAAAAAAACAGCACATTCTGTTGACTTAAGAAAAACATTTTTTGTTGTCACTCTTTTTGTTTTATTTTGGTATTTTTATTGAATATTTTTGGGATATACTTAAAAAACTGACCTCAACTTGATCTATTTCGTTTAATTTTCATATGAGAATAATATACTCAATAACCCAACTATAAATTTTACGTAATAATAGACACCTAGTCGTAAATCGTATAATAATCATAGCACCTTATTAACTATCATTTATATCTGCTGATATGTAAATTGTTAAATAATGTACATATTTGAATGTTCCACATCACAACATTTTCATTTTTATTAATCATCTACTGTACTGCAGTTATCTCCGGGACGTGATACATCTGATCCAGACCTAGAGCCATCTGCGTCACAATCTCAAGATTGCGAGCCAACACCACCATTGCAGCGTCACGGCTCGAAAAGCAACTTCTTCCTTCCCCCAACAGATGTCGAATCACCAAGGCATCCACGCGTGCAATATTCGAGGCATAGTCCACATCCAAGGCAGCGAGGGCTTGACCCTAATCACCGCAGCGGTACCCCGGAAAGCCTGGGGCCCCAAAGGCCTTCACCATCGATGCAGCAGCGCATCAAAGCACTTGGATTGCCTACACCATTAGTCATGTCCAGCCCTGTTCGAAGGTAGTCATATTTGTGGAATCTCAACTCTGCTTTAAGTTCTTACTTTTTTCGTTTTTTGTTAAAGTGATAGTCAAGTTGACTCTGTTCCTTGACCACATTCTATTTCCCGGTCCTTCCCAGCTGGCAAATTAATTTATCCTTGATTGCTCTTTTTTTTCTAAAATTTTGCACTTCTTTGTTATTTAACCATATTTTTGTTCTTCTTTTAAAATTATAGTTGTATGGTTCAATTAAAGCCATTTTGCTCTTTGCAATTTTTCCGCTCAAAATGCTGAACAATTTTCAGGAACAAGAAAATTGTTTCCAAGCATGGCATTCAATATTTGCTAGAATTCTGACATGCTTTATTGTGTAATCATCATTTTTAGAGCCTTAATAAGTCAAAATGCAATTATTAATAGTTGCGTTTTACTTGTGGACTAGAAAATATTTTGCATTTTAGTGGAAATTTGCTTTTTGAAACGATACACCGGATTGGCTGTAAAAAATTTGGATTGGCGAAATTTGGTATACATATTTAGAATTACTATGGGATGAACTGGATTGTCTCTGGAGACAGTCAGAAGTGACATATGTTACATGCATTTTCTTAGGGATTCAACCGATCTTGAACAAATTGACACCACCTGCAGGAAGTTTAAATATGTCTACCAATTTACTTACTGACTGAATCCACAGTCTTCATTGCTGTGGTTGCAAATTTGCAAATTTTGGAATCTAGAGTGGCTGTGGCTGCACGAAAATGAATGATTGAGGGTTTAGGCACTTCAATATGTCAACGAGGTATTCCGAAAGTTAAGCTTAAGAGACATTTTCTCCTCTGTTGCTCAGTATAATAAAGAAGAAATAAATTAGTTGTGAGTGTAATTTACTCTAGAGATTTTGATATTCTTGCTCGGTCAGTTTAGTGAGAATGTGATTCGTCTAGTGATATATTGATATTTGGTCGCTAGAACTTGGAGGCTGTCTGACAGATTCCACAGTCTTGGTTGCAATTGGCAAATTTTTATAAACGTCAGTAGCCACTGACATGATATGACATTTAATGTTATGTTGTGATTGATAAAAATTGGTGCATTATATTTAATAAAGAGCAATGTTGCTGCCTTTTCAGGTTCTAGCCTATTTCGCAGAGGTTCATAGATCAGTCATGCACCACTAAATACTTGTTCACTTGGAACAATGGCTGATCTGCGTGCTGTAGTCGATAGCATTTAGAATTCACTATGATTGACTCTCCACCAGTTAAGAGGATTTTCCGATACAGCTATTCTTTTTTTTCTTCGTTCGGTACAGGAGCAATTCTTTCTTGAGAATAGTAGCGGGGTCACTGTTGTCAGATGTTTCCTTTTGACTTTTATCTTCACTTGAAGAACCTAGCATCATGCCCACAATTTCTCGTCGCGACTTGCACCACACCGCATCCTCAAAAACTCCGCATTGATTATTGCGGATGTCAAAATTAATGCGGATGTGCTGCGATTGCGAATATCCGCAACATTCCTGGTTATAATACAACTACAGCTAACATTATGAAATATCCATAGGTTTCTAACTAACTAATCACAAACTGATTAACTTTGGATCTATAAGAGAATGAGAAATGAAGAAGTGTTAAATATGCAAAGATATTTTTAACAACATTTTCCAGTATTGGTCGCCACTATAAAATAATTTTATTTTTATTATTAAATTTTTCAAGTACCCTTTTGCTTCATCTATTCCTACTAACTTTTGTCATACCAAATAGAGGGTGGTGCAAAATGTCGTTCTCGGTTTAAGAGACACTCTTCTGAAATTTAGAATTGTGATAAATGATAATATGAATTGAAGGCAGTAAATTAGCCTTTGTCAATCAACAATTTAGAACTTATTTAATTACTAGATAAACATGACATCAAACGCATGATATCTACTTGAAATCTGGAATATCTACTTGAAATCTAGTAACCTAGAAGGAAAGTATTGTAATCAAAGGGAAAAAAAATTGAGATTTCAGCGGAAATACGCGTTTTGGGGTCCCTTGAATTGATTGCAATGATTTCTGGAAAATGTATGTATGTGGGTATGTGTGTATGTATTTATGTATGTCTGTGAACACGATTGCGCCCAAACGGAACAACAGATCTGGATGCACTTTGGTATACATATTTATCTTTTTATAGCGACAAATAAAATTGTATTTTATTTGTAATCATAATTATCAGAGATTTGATAGAGAAAGATTTAGGTATTATTACAGGTTTGAATGTGTGTTTAGTATGAATTTATTACAATAGTACCTAAGATAAAATAAACATGCAAATTTAGTACCTATTTGCTCATCTATTGTGTATCATTATTATAATAAATACAATGTATTTAAGCCCGTTTGTTAAGAACGATATAAACAGCCTAAAATTAACTTATGTGGGTTTTATATGAACCATATGCATGTTAGCCTATCGTAACTTAAGCATTACCTAAATGTTTTTGAGGTTGAAGTGACTCTAAAAACCTAGTAGTATTGTGAGAATATCATATATTTCTAAAATAACCAGCTTTCCGTTTAAAATATTTTATGAACAAAATACAAACCATTATTTATAATAGGCTATAGACTATACAGTACATTAGCTTTAAATTAACAATACAAACTCCTAAAATCATTTGATAAATTGCTAAAGTGACACATTAAGTATTGTTTTGACATTTTTCAAAAAGACGTATCTTGTATACATTTCTACATAACGTTCGGCCGATCACAAGCCAGCTTTGTGACAATCACTCACTCGCGACAGCGATTACCTATACCCAGTCGTACCCAGTCGTTGTATTTCGATCGAACAACGGGCGATCGTTCCTTTGCCGGACGAACTCTTTACTACCACATGATAGTCGGTGTGGCCTCAATGACACTGACAGTAATTAAGGTGGTAGTACATAGTTGGTCAAATTGTGCGTCTTGACGACGTAATTTATAGCGGATCAGTAATATGCAGGAGTGATAATGTTAAAAATAAAGCAAAATATGACTGGTCTGCTGTCATCTGTTGTAGCTCCATGTGCCAAGACGCGTATCGTAAAACCACCTTATGAAAGACGTTGCCAAACTTCGCGGACTGGACACTCGCACTCGCTCCGGATCGTCCATGCTCCGCCCGCGAACGGTTTCAGACTTGGACCCCTGGAGTGCAAGTCTGAAAACACTCGCGGGCGGAGCGTCCACGATCCGGGAACGTGTACGCTCCGGAGCGAGTGCTATTGCCGACCGTGTACAGTGCACACGTTCGACAAATTTGGCAACGTCGCGTCGTGCTCTATACTGATTCCGATTGGCGTTGCTAGAGATGATTTCAACTAAGAACGTCACTCCCCCACCAGTACACCTGCGCGGCGGGAAAATAACGACGTTGATAAATAGCTCCATATATCTACACTGCTAAATGGAAAGTGGTCTACTGCGCACTTGGCGGGAAGTCACGTGACGTGACGTTCTTAGTTGAAATTATCTCTACCTTGCTTATTTGCTACTTATTTGTTTGAATATGTCTGTATTGTCGACATTTATTTTCCGGGATATATTTGACAAAGTAAATGTCAATATCTTCTTGTCGCATATAGAATCGTCGGGAAAATTAATAAGAAGAGGGAAAAATAAATTCAGCACGTTTGAGACCATTATACTTCTTCGATGTACTCTCTTCAACTTGAAATATCAAAAAATATTTATCAGAAAAGCAAATATTAGCTACATCACGCTATAAGCTGAGGAGAATATTTTAAACATATCCTCATAACAAATCTTTTTATAGCGACAAACAAAATTGTTTATTTATAATCACAATTATCACAGATTTAAGAGAAAAAGATTTAGGTATTATTACAGGTTTGAATGTGTGTTTAGTATGAATTTATTACAATACTAAGATAAAATAAACATGCAAATTTAGTACCTATTTGCTCATCTATTGTGTATCATTATTATATTAAATACAGTGTATTTAAACTCGTTTGTTAAGAACGACATAAACAGCTTAAAATTAACTTACGTGGGTTTCATATGAATCAGTGCATGTCAGCCTATCCTAACTTAAGAATTACCGAAAAGTTTTTGAGGTTGAAATGACTCTAAAAACCTAGTACTATTGTGAGAATAATATTTTTTTTTCTAAAATAAATGGCTTTCCGTTTTAATAGCTTTATGTGGAGGCAAATTTTAATTAATTTCATAACGCTAAACAAATAGGACACAAAAAATATTTTATGAACAATATACAAACCATTATTTATAATAGGCTATTATTCAGTACATTAGCTGTAAATTAATAATACAAACTCCCAAAATCATTTGATAGATTGCTAAAGTGACACATTAAGTACTGTTTTGACATTTGTCAAAAAGACGTATCTTGTATACATTCGGCCAATCACAAGCCAGCTTTGAGCCGTAGTGACGATCACTCGCTCGCGACAACGATTACCTATACCCAGTCGTTGTATTTCGATCGAACAACGGGCGATCGTTCGTTCTCCAGACGAACACCGATTTGACACTACCGTAGCGAATACTCTACCACAACATGATAGTCGGCGTAGCCTTAATGACACTGACAGTGATTAAGGTGGTAGTACACGGTTGGTCAAATCGTGCGTCTTGACAACGTAATTTATAGCGGATCAGTTATATGCAGGAGTGATAATGTTAAAAATAAATCAAAATATGACTGGTCTGCTGTCATTTGTTGTAGCTCCATGTGCCAAGACGCGTGTCGTAAAACTCTACCCTTAGGAAAGACGTGTTACCAAATTTCGCGGACCGGATGCTCGCACTCGCTCCGGAGCGTGCACGTTCCCGGAGCGTCCACGCTCCGCCCGCGAGTGGTTCCAGACTTGGACCCCTGGTCCCTAGCTAACGTCAGTTTCTATGATATAATGACATTTGTCATACTGACGTTTAATGTCATAGGTTTGTCAAAATCTGTTAATTTGGAATACATCGACAAAGGCTGTGGTTTCTGTTAAACTGCTATAAAAGCTTATAGCATGGAAACCGTTCATCCCACTGATCTGCAAATTTTTATACGTATGTAAAGTCACTGGAGGATGAGTTTGTATGAATTTTATCTCAATCGGTTGAATCCCTCAGAAGACGTAGTAACATTTGCCACTTCCGATTGTCAGATTATCGCCAAAAATAATTCAGTTCGTCCCCTGGTACTTCTAATTATGTATGCAAAATTTCAGCCCGATCCGTTGTACCGTTTGAACGTAATCGTGTTCACAGACATACACACATACATACATTTTCCAGAAATCATTGCAATGGATTCAGGGGACCCCAAAACGGGTATTTCCGCTAAAATCCCAAATTTTTTTTTGTCGATTACAATACTTTCCTTCTAGCTAGGGTAGTAGTCGGAAAGTAAAAATATAACAAAGAAAGAAGATTGATTTGAATTCAACTTGGCCACAGTCAAACTCAACATAAAATAAAAATGGTTTTAAGTTTAAAAAAGTTTGTCAAATTTTAGCCACAATATTTTCAATGGCACACAAAAAGTTTGTTTGTTTAATTGAACATACTATAGAAATTCTCAAATAGTTATACATATCATAATCAAGAATCAAAATACCAGAGAAATACCAACTAGATTTTATTTTTTCATTTGAATCGTGCATTAGCAAGCTAGTTTCTGTAGTTGGCGCTTGTCCATCCACAGATCTAATCCGAGTACCCCAACACAGCCACGGAGGCCGGACTTCATCAGCGTGAACTCAAACCACCAGGGTGGTGGTGTTGTCCCTATTGGGGGGGCATATTATGACTTCCAGGGTCAGATGGGTGGTGGTCCCATGGGAAGCCATCCGTGTCAGAGGCAGGGCCCCCCTCAAGGTGGAGGCAGTTACGGAAGTCCACAGAGGAGGTTTCTATCGGAGGGTGAACTGGTCAGGCAAGATGGTCAGCAGCTATCTTACCCGCGTTCCAATAATACTGTTGATAACATACGCGAGCTAGCCAACTCGCCGCAACGTGGCGTCTACATGTGGAAGGACACATCACCAGGTAAGATAAAATTATTTAAAATTTTATATTGAATTGCTGAAAGTTACGATTAGTATGAACATTGCCAACTTTCTGTATGATTTAGCTCACTCTATTGTTCCGTTATTAGTTATTTGAAATGTATCCAGTGGTGGCTCATAATAATTTTTATCAGTAGAAAAAATAGCCAATAAGTCACAGTAAATTAAATATATACTGAACATAGAATAGAAATTTGAGTCAAGACATGACGTTGATGTATTGCATTGACTGTTCCAGTCTCCACTCCCTGAACTGAATTAACAAATTCTACCACTGACGGTGGTGTCAAATTGATGAGATGAATCCTCAAAATTTGCTGGAATTGCTTTTTTGGCAGATTTCAGTTCATTATAAAGACGTATGCCTGTTGTTGTTCTTGTGGGAGTGCATGTATGCCTGTTGTTGTTCTTGTGGGAGTGCATAATCTTCTAAACTCTAAATGGCACATATAGGTCCTCTCCACGACATATATTGTAGATGTGCATTTCGTCTCTGCGGTGTAAGGAAGGTAGCTGGTCCTTGACGTTCATCAGGTAAAAGAGGATATATTGAGCATACACAGTTAGTACTCCCCACAAGCGGCTTGCAGGTGGTCATGTTGGATGCCGAACTCGTGTGGAGTTCAGCAGAGAAACCCCGTGTAGAGTTTTTGTTTTTCCCATGTTGAGCACAAGCTGGTTTTTGGAGAAACACTCGACAGCCTTTCTTCTCACCCTATTGACTAGAGACCTTGTACTGTTGAGCTCTTGTTGTTGGATCAGAATAGTAGTGTCATCCGCATAAAGGATAGCTTGACCAGTGATTTTAGCTGGGAGGTCGTTTGTATATATAATAAAAAACAAGGGGACCATGAGGCTCCCTTGGGCTACACTCACAGTTATGTTGCTCAAGCTGCTAGTCTTTCCAACATGGTCCACATATTGTCTCCTGTTTGACAGATGTGATTTTAGCAAATTCAGTGGGATACTTCGGAATCCATATTGTTCCATCTTTTGCAGGAACCGTTCATGGCACATACAGTCAAATGTCCGCGATACATCTAGGACGAGGGATCACAAGCACTTCCTGACCCAAGGATATTGGACATATGCATCACCATATTCCAAATGGCCTGTTGTGTGTCACGGCCAGGTCTAAAAGCAAACTGCTCATCACAGAAATGGTCCGATTTTTTAAACAATGTCATAATTCTTGTTGTAATTACAGCTTCAACTATTTTTGAAAATGCCGAAAGGATTGATATTGGGCAGGGCTAGTTGTTACGTCTATGCACCCCTTTTTGTGTTATTTTCAGTCAAGTTTTAGGCTTTGGCATAATTCTAACCAAAATTGGTTATTTAACAGAAGTTAGCCAAAGCTGTCTGTACATTACCTGTTCTGGACTAATCATTCTTCATAGAAAAGTGGCCATATAGACAGCTCTGTAGATTCCTCCTTTTTTACTTTCTACTAGTATCTTAGAAGTTTTGTACTCCAATATATATGGACACGGCAGCCGTGTTCGACGCATTCAATGTGTTAAGGTATGTATGATTGTATGTCTGTGAACACAATTGCGCTCAAATGGAAAAACGGATCGGGCAGAAATTTGGTATACATATTTAGAATGACCAGGGGATTGTTTTCGGTAACAATCTGACAACCGGAATAAATATTAAATGCGTTTTCTTAGGGATTCATCCAATTTTGACCAAAATGATACCAGTTCACCCTCCACTGACTAAATAGATTTCACAAATTTCTGGATCAGTGGGTTGAATGGTTTAGGCACTTGCTACAATCGTTTATAGAAGCAGTTTGACATAATCCACAGCCTTCATCGCTGTGTTGCAAATTGTCAGATTTTGACAAATTACTTACCCATATTAGGTATTGCTTGATATTTGTATATCTGCCGGGTAAAAAATCATGGCCGTACCTAGAAAATGAACAGTTTTGAGATGATTGTAAATAAGTGCTAGAAACACACTTGAAATTGCGAGTATTCTGAAAAAAAAATTAAACAAATATCTAAGAAATGGACTGGAGACAATTATTTTAAATTATTAAAACCTAGTGGTTACTAAACTTTTTTCATATATAATTCTTAATTCTAAGCAACATTTCTGAATAGTGTTGCCATTATTATTAACCCACCTGGCATATGGTGCAATATTTTAATGATCTAGTGACGGCATTCTTGATATCAGTTCTACTTTGATAAATAACAAAACATTCTGAAAACTGAATGATAAAAATCAACAGTGGTAGATAATACTTTAAAATTTATAGGTTATCCACCACCAAGTCAGCAACCTGATTTCTATCGTTCAAATCCTACAAGCCCGACGCAGCAGCAGTCATACAACCACCAGTCGCACCCGGCGACATCACGAACATACCATCCAGCTATGCGAGGTGGAGTCTCCGTCTATCCACCTCAGAGCCCTCAGGTCCACCGTAAGAACCAATTGGGTGGAGGAGCGTTACCGCCTCCTTCCCAAGATGCACGCCGTAGGCCAATGTCCTTTGTCAGGGCTCTCGAGATGTCAGATGGTGTCGAGATGACGCAGGGTGGGCAGTGTGCCGCCCATAAGCAGGGACCACAGGGGGCACGTCCTTCAACACCCGATAGAATCAGCGTTTATGATCTGAACTATGAGATCTCTGTATAGGGCAGGTGTTGGCACTCTCGCTACGCCGACTGAGTGCACCTTCCCAAACTACCCAGGCCTCACACAGGGACTCCCCGTATCCGACGCACTTCCTGCTAATCCCACGCGTAAAAGTTTCTCTGCATCAGAGACCCAATTATTACTGTAATCCAGGATCTAGTAGTAGGAGTGATCGAATCTGCTGAAAGATCGAAATTTAGTAACGGTGATGTCTAGTAGGTTTTGCCATAAATTATTTATTGATTATTCGTAATTAAGAATTATTGTTTTGAGGTTATATTTTGATGAATTTTGGTTTGATACGTTTGCTTATGACAGAATTATTATCAATTCTGAAACTATTTTATTGAGGTTGAAAAGCTAATCCGCAATCTTACTACATGTTCGAAGTCAATTTTTCTAAGCAGTACTAACTTTATTGTTCATCGCCAAAGATAATATTTGTATATATTTATTGGGTTAATAATTTCAATAAAATTTTCTAAATTCAAAAGTATAATACCCACAATATTTTTATATTGAGAAAATATTTTTAGTTCTACTTTTATTAATAAATATCATATATAAGCAATTTAACATCAAAATTACTATTATCAGTAATTTATTAATGCTGTACAGTTATTTATTCTTTATTTATTTGTTCTATTTTCATGCCATAGGAATGGCAAGTTTCTTTTATTACTAATGTTTTATTATATATTATTATGGACTCTGGTAATATAAAATAATATGATGCAACTAATAGTTAATTATTGCTTTGTTCAAAGTAACAATTTAATTTTCAAATATATGCAGTTCTTTTATAATTGCTCGATAGAGATTAGATTTATTTTAATTAGTGACATATTATTTATTTTATTGAAAGAGATTATTTGCAATTTCAGCTATTTTAAATATAGTTAAATATGGTTGCAAATCAATAATAAAAATTTTACTTATTTGATATTTTCTATCACTTTGATATTCATTCAATTGTGTTATGCTTTTATTCTAATCTATAACTATTTACCTCTTATTTATACCCTCTAACAAGAACTAAAGTGCAATGTTTTAATATGCAAACAACAAAAAATCGACCAATTAATCTAGAATAACCACACCTTAAAATTAATTTATCAGAGCAAAATGACCTTCATAGTTCATACAACAGAAATTAAAGATATAACCTCAAAAGGTGGTAAAATACATATCTCAGTATTGGTTATTGACACCACATGTTTTTAAGATGAGCTAGTCGCAGGTCTTACAGTGATTCGATCGGTTGCCAATATATATATTAATTAGTGTGAAGACTCTGAAGTGTGTACTATCGGATGGAAATAAACAATCAAATTTAGAATCATGAATAGTGTTGTGTGTATAACCTAAAACAAAAAGTGGATGTTAGTCGTTGTACAGAAATTACTGCCCTTCCTCATACATAACTCCAAACCCTCAGATTTTGTACTGCATTTTGATTACTTAATATTGTGAGTTTTTATCGCAAATTTTCTGGTTACATTTTGCTTATTTTTATGTAAAAAATGTCTTATGTGTATTTATTGCGATGGATTAGAAAATCTGCATGTACTAATTGTGTGAATGTAAATTCGTTTTTATGGTTATTATTGTTAATGCAGAGGCTCAGGCGTTATATAAAATTATACATATATAAAAAATGTATGACTATGAATTCTGGTTCTTTTGAAAACCACTTTTTTTACGACGATAATTACGAGATATTTGTTTGTTGACTTGAATGGTGTACATATATACATATTAATTCGATATATAAATAAATGAATATATATATAAATAGTTATTTTTAATTCTTAACTAATGGAGATTTCGTTTTTTTTTTGTTGTCAATTAAAAATATATTATTTTGAAAATCTGATCATGTGCTTTTTTTTTTCTTTGTTTTAGCCCATCATACCCTTTACTGCGAAATGCAATAACTATGGCCCATACAGTATACAGTCACTTATATTTTATATGCGATAATTCAAAAGTATATAAAAATGCTATTGCTTTCCCATACACAACATTGTCTAGAAGTAAACTTAATATACTTCTTTACACTCACGTACCCATAATGTTCTGCATTACAATCTGTCAAAGTTTGTAGCCCTATTACAACTAATAAGCAATATATTTCCGATATGGAAGTGTACAAGACGCATTTCTTAATTTTTCGTTCAGGTTCAGCACACTGCGTCACAACATCTTATCAATTAACTCTAAAAATTGTGAGTGGGACAGTGTAGTGCACATCTACTGCATGGACTTTGATGGAGTGTAGAGTGTGCGACGTTTCTAATCATAATGACAATCCAAGCCTTAACATTATTAACCTTTTTCAGAATATTTGCCTTTTAATACCTTTTACTTTCAGACTAGTGTTCTAGAAGGAAAGTATTGTAATAGACGGATTTTTTTTCGTGGTTTCAACGGAAATACACTCCTTTTTGGGATCCCCTATAAATCCATTGCAATGATTTCTGGAAAATATATTAGCACGAATAAAGGCTCGTCGGCATCGCATCTATCTTTTTAAGCGTCCCCCAAACCGGCGCGGCCGCAACCACGATCACGATAGCGATGGCGCACATACCAGGAGCAACAGGTTGCTCCTGGTATGTGCGCGCTCATTTGTTTACTGCAGCAGAGTCCGATCGCCACCGCCATCGCTATCGTGATCGTGGTCGCGGCCGCGCCGGTTTGGGGGACGCTTTAATGTCGGACGCATGGGCTCCGTTTTTCGCTCATAGTTTCATATTTGGGGCTACGGAAAGGAAATTTCTTTTATTTTTTATTCAAACGCTATTCAATATATTGCCGAGCTGGGGCACTCAAGCAGCAGAAGACATCAATGCAACTCGCTACGCACGTTTTATCAAACGATAATTTTTATGCCTCGGCCACGGAATGCTCGCTCCTGGCGAAACGCTATAAACGTAGGAACAGGCTCTCACCCGTTCGACCTTGACGCTATGAGCGAAAACGCCGATGCGTCCGATTTCGTGGCCGAGGCATTAAAAAGATGCCGACGAGCCTGTATTCGTGCTGAATGCAAAGAAGCACTTTTTTTACTTTCATACTTCTCGTTTTAATTTTCAATTTATTTCCTCCTTAGATTAACTAGGCTAGGTTGAGTTTCTTAAACTAATTTCAAATAAAAATTCTCAAAAATTAACTAAATGGCCCATTTTTAAAATATCTTTCCGAGTGTAGTACAGTATACTTTTTCTGTAATAAAGAGTCAAAGTTACAATTCTTTTTGATCGATTTGCGACTGCGATTAATGGTACGGTTATTTAAGATCATCTTAGCAAAAAACGTAAGAGAATTAGGAAATTTGTTGCCACAGTAACTGTCGATTTTCCACTTTTTTGAAAAAATGCCAATTACCACTTAACGAAATGATAGAGATTTTTTTACTATTTTTGCCAAAACGTACATAAACCACCCTCTCTCTTGGCGTCCGCTTGACGTTGAGTTTTGGGACACTGTATGTATGTTTTTTATGTGCGTGTGTATGTCTGTGAACCATAGACATCTTATTACTAGAATGCTATACAGATAGGATGCGCAGAAAATTTTTGCCCACAATTGAACACTCAATACCACTTAGTTGGTGAGGAGGAAGGCATGCGTACTAAGTATTACCAGTGAACAACGTGAAAGGAAAGTGGGTATCTATTACTGACTGTTTCCTATTTTCTTGACACAACATAACCTATGAATGTAACAACCAAACGTAACCCCGTTAGGATTGCTTGTCAAATAAGACATTTTATCTAAGACTCGTATAGAGCGGGTCACATATACTGTTGTCTACTTTTTTTTACTATACAGAACAGGAAAAGATCATAAAGATTAAATTTTATTTAACTGTAACTTAGAAAAAGACAAAACTGTTATTAATCAAATGTCAGGTTAACATAGTTTACAAACAAAATCCACTTGGTAGTCATATAATTTGAATTACAATATGTGTAGTTAAAGAAACCTGTGTATAAACCTCCACAGCCTTGGTTGGAGCCTCATACTCAGTGTAAAACGATGTATATTTATAATAGATATTTACTTACTAATAAATATTTGATAAGTAGTCTAGAATAATAAACATTGAAAGTGCCGCCAATGCTTTCACGTAGCGCGCATGCTTCACACCTCACCTGCGCGATGTCGTAAAGTGGGCACTTTTGTTACTGGCATGCTGGCATTCTAGGCATAATTCTAGGAATATGATTTCTGTGCTGTGAACACGATTGCGCTCAAGCAGAAGAACGGAGGGAATGTTACATGGTTACATGCGTCTTCCGATGAATTCCATCAAACTCGTACCAACTCATCCTCCAGTGAGTTTAAATATGTATACAAATTTTGAAATCAGTGGGATGAACGGCTTAGTGCGGTTTAGGCACTATAAGCGATTATAGAAGCCGTTGGACAGAATCCACAGCCATTAAACCACACCATTGAAGTCGACTTTTTGTGATGGATTGCCTCAAGAGAGGTACATTTCTCCTGTCCCATCATGGTGGATTTTGAAATATCTCTATATACCAAAGGTTTGTGTTAGTTTTGTGTCGAATTGGTCCGTAAAGAAAAAGTTTTGTTCCTCTTCCGTTCGCGAGATATAGTGTAAGTACCCGATTCAAATTCGAATTTTAATTTTTTCGCGCAATACAGTTTGTAGAGGGGCTTTAAGGTGGGGAGAAGCAGCGAAAGCAACGGAGGGAGGGAAGGGATAGAATCTGTTGAACCGTCCGACAGACCGCACGTACATTGATAGCTGACCGCTTACTCTAGTTTTCTGTTTGTGTTGTGTCGAAATTACAGGTAATACTGTTTCCATTTGTTCTTACATGTTTAGCTTGTTTTGCGAATGTAATGGGTTACTTTATTTTACGAGTTATACTCTGATTTCACCACCAAAGTACTTATTGCGTCATACATTAGAGCACAGGCTTCGGCGTCATTTCTATATGCTTGCTTTGCGTAACCTTTTGCGTACAAAAGATGTATATAATCTTGCGTATTTAAACTTCTGGAGCGTAGTTGGCGCTTTGCGTTCATTTGTTTATTGCGTAAGCTTTATTTGGGCGTAATTCAACTATGCCGCTGTTGCGTCACGCGCTCTCGTCTGGCGCCAGTTAGGACCAGTCCGCCATTTGCTTTGCTTCTGCGCAGTTTTGTAGCTCTGCATTGTTTGATGAAATGTTTTGCGTAAAGCTGATAGCGTAAAGCGAAAGTGGTTGATTGATCGAGTATTTTTTGTATCGTCACTAATTTAAAATACGATCACATTTTTATTTCGATACTGTAAATATGTTTTTAGAAACTCTTAATGTGTTCTTTGATATGTCATGTTAGATTCTTTGGCACTGTTTGTATTATTGCAACGCCTTTCTTTTACAAGTTTTTTTATTATTGCTTCATTAATTATGATTATTGACAACAAATAACGGCACGTTTATTATTGGTTGATTTGGGTTGACCGGAGAATGTTTTGCATTCACGATAACGAATAGTTCGAATGAACATCGTTGTTTAGTGAAAGAGCGATCAGGCAAAAGTCCTCGATGCCCGAAGTGGAATCGTTTCTAAACTAACCAACAACGCGTTTCCTTCGTATTTGATCTAATCCTATAAAAGAACATACGTTCGATGGCCAATCTACATCTACCCCAAACTTTACATTAAAAACTATAAAACAAAATGGTCGAAGAACCAAACCATAACATTTAAACAGAACATCACCTGTGAAAACCACATAAGAGCCGAAGTGCAAAACTAAAACTGAAAATCCTAAGGGAACCACTACCTGTTATGTGAACGGGAAATTTCTTAGTTCAATAACTACAACCAAGAAATAAACAGATGTAATGTCATCTGATGTAATGCCATCTCTAACAATAGTTAAATTCTTTAATAAATAGAAGATAACTATATTCATTTGTTTTAATTAGTTCATCTACCCCAAACTTTATACTACTTTATACTTTACTACTTTATACTGAATTAGTTCCCTTAAATTCCTTATATTATTTATGGTGACATATTTACAGTTTCTTGTTAAGGTAAGTGAGTATCTGTATATCGTTTCTTCATCTGGATCCTGAACACTCTGATGTGCTTAATTAATTGTTTCTCACAACGTAATAAAGGGGTCCTACTTTTTGGTAGCGTTTGACGATCACGAGCCATATTTAAATACTAGGTTGGTTTCATTTAGGAGAATTTTGTATTATTGCACACAGAGGATTGGATTTACTAGAGAAAATTTCAACTAAGAACGTCACGTCACGTGACTTCCCGCCAAGTGCGCAGTAGATCACTTTCCATTTAGCAGTGTAGATATATGGAGCTATTTATCAACGTCGTTATTTTCCCGCCGCGTAGGTGTACTGGTGGGGGAGTGACGTTCTTAGTAGTGACACTTACAATAGCCATTTTTTTTTGAGGGGGGGCTGGGGAAATGCGAGCCCCACCACATTGGAATTTTGACAATTTTTTGATGCCAAAGTTTTGTGTTAGTTTTGTGTCATTTTGTTCCGTTGAGAAAAAGTTTTGTTCCGACCTATTTCCGGAGATATAAGCAATTTTCTGAAGGGGGGGCAAAACAGCTTTTTTCGATTTTTGAAATTTTCTCGATGCCACAGTATCGTATTAGTTTTGTGTCGGATTGTTCCGCAGAAAAAAAGTTTTGTTCCGCTCTATTTTTGGAAATACAAGCAATTTTTCGATGAGCGATTTCTAGTTACGTTTGCGACATTGCCTATATCTAAATGTATGTACACTTGCCTTGTTATGTATGTATCTACTTTGAGTATTTGCGCATATGGGACGTATTTCTTAGACGAATTTGCCGTCAAGCTTGGGGTCCCGCTGCCGCGCCAGAACGGATGATTTACGAAATACCCTAGTTTTACCTGATTCAACGCCGATATTTTACACAGTTTGCAATAGTTACACTTTATGTGGTTCTGTAGGATTTCCCAAATGAGCAACGAGGACTTTAGTAGGAGAAAGTTGTGTATAAAAATACTAAATAAACATATGTATCTTCAATAATTTTTATTGTCAGAATAACAAAAAATGCATCTTTATTAAATTAATATATAGCTTTGGTGCTTTCGATTAATGAAAAAAAAAATGGAAATTATAAATAAATTGTCCCACGAAGCCTTGGGTTACACAAGCATGTGCCAATAATACATCGCATAGATCTGTTAAAATCAATTTACATATTGGTTATTTATCAAATATCATTCTTTTGCGTACACTAACAAAGAAATGTGTTTTTTTGGTAACAATTGAAGAAGAGTTTGAACAAGAGAAGAAGAGCACATAGGTTATCATGTTATAATAATGTTATATATTATAAATAAATAAATATATTTCAAAATCCCAGCAAATATATAAAAGTAGGTAGACACAAAAGCAATAAAAGTTAGGTTTTTGCAGGTTTTTTTCGAGACATACCTATCTTCTATAAATTACAACTTTTAATATCGAAATTTGTTTATGGTCTACAACAATAGGCCAAACGGACAATGGGGAAGAAAAGACACCTATATATACATCCAATATTTTAATATGTCCTTAAATTCGTGCATTTGCAAATAGGCAATAAAAGTGCAAGCAATACAGCTACCAGAATTATAAATAACCATCTTACAAAAATATGTGTTTTGCGTCCAACTAAAATAATAAAGTTGACGTTAAAACATAAAAACAAATTGTCTTTATTTACTATTTAAAAAATACAAGAAAATGTGTAGCAATTGAAAACAGTGGTGGATGTGATAACTAAAAATCTTTTGATTGTATCTTCTGGGAAATGGTGTATTGAAAGCGTATAAATTATGCCTCATATTTTTAATGTCAGTTGGAATCTCAGTGAGTACGACAAAAAAAAAAAACAAAATGTATTGCACAAAGTTAATGTAATTTCTTTTCATCGAATTACATGCATACCTAACTTTTTTATATCGATATTTGTGTGTGATCGACCGACAACAACAATAGGTAACAAGGAATATGTAAGTACGACAAAAAAAAAACAAAATGTATTGCACAAAGTTAATGTAATTTCTTTTCATCGAATTACATGCATACCTAACTTTTTTATATCGATATTTGTGTGTGATCGACCGACAACAACAATAGGTAACAAGGAATATGTAATAACAATAAAAGGCAACGATTTATCGATGTCAGCATCAATGTTAAATATTTTGGGTCCGAAATAAAATTAAAATGCTGGACGTAATACACTAGAGTATTACGTCCAGAAATGAAGTATTGATATATTTTCTACTTCTTGCTGTCAACAATATATTTTGAATAATTTTTAGTAGAATTATTTTCTGGTATAAAATGAGCGAGTAATATTGAATTTTAGAGATGATTTCAACTAAGAACGTCACGTCACGTGACTTCCCGCCAAGTTGCGCAGTAGACCACTTTCCATTCAGCGTGTAGATATATGGAGCAACGTCGTTATTTTCCCGCTGCGCAGGTGTACTGGTGGGGGAGTGACGTTCTTAGTTGAAATCATCTCTACCACCATTTGATCGCAGCACGAACGAGTGGCGTAACTTTCAGATAGAAAATGAGCTTCATTTGTGTTTTGCATACTGTGACGTGGTTTACGGTTTACAATGCAATTTATTCATGCAAGTTAAATTCCTATTATAATTCTCTGACGTATCGATAAAATTACAAGATTAGGTCTGACACAAGTGAGTAACATTTATACTTCATTTTTGGGGAAGACGCAGAGCAAAGTTATGTAGTTATATGCCAGATTCTACTAATAATTATTTAAATGTGTCATTCGAATAATTGATAAAATATTAATTAGGATATCACTCAATCTATTATTTGTAGCATTTTACCATTCTTCCTAAAATGTCTTGTGCATTCGATATTGTTACGCTAATAAAAATAGCTGTTATTTGTAAAGTGTATTTCATATTTATATATATAGCGGTTGGTAAAAGCAAATCTTCAACTCACACCTCCAATATATCTCAATGGCGACAGCAATCAAACGGGCATGTCTAAAATTAACCCAAACAGGCACTACAAATTATTCAAAATATATTGTTGACAGCAAGAAGTAGAAAATATATCAATACTTCATTTCTGGACGTAATACTCTACAAAGTGTTTTAATTTTATTTCGGACCCAACATATTTAACATTGATGCTGACATCAATAAATCGTTGCCTTTTATTGTTATTATATATTCCTTGTGACCTATTGTTATTGTCGGTCGATCACACACAAATATCGATATAAAAAAGTTAGGTATGTATGTAATTCGATAAAAGGAAATTACGTTAACTTTGTGCAATAATTTTGTTTTTTTTTGTCGTACTCACTGAAATTCCAACTGACATTAAAAATATGAGTCATAATTTATACGCTTTCCATACACCATTTCCCAGATGATACAATCAGAAGCTTTTTAGTTATCACATCCACCACTGTTTTCAATTGCTACACATTGTTTTCTTGTATTTTTTAAATAGTAAATAAAGACAATTTGTTTTTATGCGTTAACGTCAACTTTATTATTTTAGTTTGACGCAAAACACATATTTTTGTAAGATGGTTTTTTATAATTCTGGTAGCTGTTTGGCTTGCACTTTTATTGCCTATTTGCAAATGCACGAATTTAAGGACATATTAAAATATTGGATGTATATATATATATAGGTGTCTTTTCTTCCCCATTGTCCGTTTGGCCTATTGTTGTAGACCATAAACAAATTTCGATATTAAAAGTTGTAATTTATAGAAGATAGGTATGTCTCGAAAAAAACCTGCATTAAATTTTATTGCTTTTGTGTCTACCTACTTTTATATATTTGCTGGGATTTTGAAATATATTTATTTATTTATAATATATAACATTATTATTGTTACCAAAAAAACACATATCTTTGTTAGTGTATGCAAAAGAATGATATTTGATAAATAACCAATTAAATTGAAAAGTAAATTGATTGAAATTAAATTGAAAAAGTAAATTGATTTTAGCAGATCTATGCGATGTATTATTGGTACATGCTCGTGTAACCCAAGGCATCGTGGGTCAATTTATTTATAATTTCTTAATATACAGCACCAAAGCTGTATATTAATTTAATAGAATAGAATTTCATGCCAGAATTCTAAGATGGCGCCAACAAGATCTAAGTCAAGTGAAGTAGTATGTAAAAAGTGTAGTGTAGGTGTTAAAAATTATATTTTGTGTGCTAGCTGTGATAATTGCTTCCACCCTTCTTGTCTACTGAAAATACCAGGAGCACATGTCGGGATAAATGGGTAAATTTACTGTTGTGTTCAATCGAAGAGTGTGTGCCATTGTCACGAGCTCGAAATCAAGAAATGGAAACAGCGATTACGCGATCTAAATTCAAAAATTCTCGAACAAACCCTAAACGAACTAGAGGAAAGTATAGTGGAAACAAATACAGATGAGTGTGATGATGATGACAACAAGGAATCTTCTAATTCTGATCAGATTAATAACATCAGAGAGCAGATAAGTACTATAGAAGCAACACTTACTGCGAAATTGAGTAGAATTGAATCCATATTGAAAAAATCAAATGTGCTTGATCGTAACACTAACCTAGAGGACCCAGACAATGCCAAAAATATAAACAAACCGAAAGCGATGGTGACATCTATCAATCGTCCATGTAAAGAAGTTTTGGAAAAGCAGAGTCCTGTACGCCTTTCAGACCAACCAAATACCCGCAGAGAGAGCGAGATGGGAAGAATATTGATAGTGGGCGATAGCCAGTGTCGTGGTGCAACACAGTTAATGAACGATTATGCCAGAAGACACTATAGAACAGAAACTGTGTTAAAACCTAATGCATGCTTTGAGGATGTTGTCAGCAACCTACCTCAGAAGGCGCGGGATTTCGGCAGCGGGGATTTCGTCTTTATTATTGCAGGAACTAATAATGTACTAAGAAGCAAAAATTTTAATGGGGATGCTATTTTCAAATTGAGAACAGGTTTGTCAAACACTAATGTTTGTATTGTTTCATTACCGTCACTAAATGTTAAACCTGAATTGAAACAGCAAGTTATTAACTTTAACAGAAAGATGTGTGAATCAATCGGAAATATGAACACTAAGAACATGGTTTGGGTCAATTTAAGAAAAATATTACGTGAGTCGGATATTACACAAAATAGCATTCATATGACCACCGCAGAGATTCGTAGAGTAGTTTTTCACTTATACAACATTGTAAAAACCCGTAAAATGCCGACCGTGGCATTTAATGATGTATGTATTACGAGTGGCGAAGATAACCGAGTAAATGACACTGTTTTCTGTTCTACCCGCCGGCTCAGCGGGGACATTTAGCATGTACTAAGGGACCGAATCGATTTTCCGTTTTTCATTTGAACGTTGAGGGTTTTGTCTCAAAATTGAGTGAACTTGAGGCATATCTTGCGAACATAGACATTGATTTTCATGTTTTGTGCTTAAGTGAGCATTGGCTTCTGGACAAGGACCATTGCACCAGCCTGAATATTGCGGAATGGTGTGTCGTTTCGGCATTTGTTCGTAGCTCACACATACATGGAGGCGTATTAATAATGGGGAGAAGTATGCCTAGAGTACTTACCCCTACCAATTCTTAACGGTATTTCTACCGAAATCCATTGTGAGATAAGCGTTGTACTCTGTAAATCGTTCAATGTTGTAATCGTTTGTATTTACCGTTCTCCTTGTAGAGATGATGTGTTTTTTGAAAAGATTATTGAATTGTTGGATAAGCTGTCCTCGTACAGACAGGTAGTAGTGGCGGGAGACTTCAATGGTTGGTTTGGAGCAGCGACTGGCAATGCCCTTAAGGTGACTGAAATATATTATTTCCCAAATAATCCCTAAATATCCCATACAATTAATTACCAGTGCAATAACCCATAGTGATGAGGTGTTGCTTACGCCAGCATATCACGTGTCGACTTACCCAGTTGATTGAACGTGTCAATCTGCTGACGTGGGGAAGTACAGACACTAAAATTCGCCCTTAAAATCCGCATATTCGAAAATATCCACTCTAAAATAGCCTATCCCACCGCTGCCACCAATGTAACCGTCCACTCCGCATATGACTATGCGAAGTCGGTATAAAAGTTAGGATAAATTGAATTAAATTAAAGTTCGGTAGTCTAGTGTGGATTTCAAATAATACGCATTTCAACAATAACAAATAAATATATTATCAATAGATACTTAAACCTAATAACAATTGACAAGTCTTACTTACATCTTGTGCACACAATTTCACTACTCAATTCTCGAACTTATCGATAGGATGGCTAAACCACGATTGATTCTTGTTGGACAAGCAATTGCCCATCGAAAACTAAATTTGTTTAGATTGCAATTTTGTGCTCGATTGAATACGTTAGCATTTGTTACAATGCGTTAATGTCGTACGGCTTTGTGCAAACAATAAAAGATCCGACACGCGGAAATAACTGGACAATGTTTTTGTAAATTTTTCTGTAGATAGCTTTGAGGCAACAATTTTTCATTGTAATATTTCGGATCACCATGGACAGGGAGTGTCTCTTGCGACTCGCGGCGTACCCGCACTGGGATACGAGAAGAAAATAGTTCAGCCAATAACTGCGGCGGGATGTATGAATTTTTTTAACAGCTTTGACGGGAGGACTTTCGAATATCTAAGTGACAATGCACTTAGCGCCGACAAAAAGTATACCTTGTTTCATAACGAGTTTGTCTCACTCTTTAACGTGTGCTTCAGCAAGCGCCAATTGACTGTTAGATGTAAGGACCGCGGGTTGCACTGGTTTGACGACGCACTGAGGAAGCGTAGGTTGGAGTATAGCGCTGTTTGCGACTTATACAGACAATTTAAGACAGATGAACTATTGGATAGCAACAACGGGCAATATACAGGAAAGAAATTTTAAATGCCAAAATTGTGGCTTCGCGGAAGTTTATTAATAATTCTGGCAACAAGACCAAGGCAATTTGGCATCTGATTGACGCATTTCGCATTCAGTCAAAAAAAGAGCACGGCAAATTTTGACTATAACGAGTTAAATAATTATTTCACAGACATCCCCCGAAAATTAATTGAGTCACTTCCGGCTACGTGTGTAGATTTTTGTATCACCAGTTTTCCGTGCGAATTTCCTTTTTTATTAACTGATGTTTCGCCTGCTGAGGTTTGTGGTATTTTGACGAGTTTGAAGAATAGTACCTCTAAATATGTGTATGGTGTATCGGCTATCTTAATAAAGAGAAATGTCTATTTGTGTCACCGCTTACCAAATTGATAAACTCCACATTTGCCACCGGTGAATTTCCGATTTTACTTAAGCATGTTTGCGTCATTCCTGTTTCTATAATAATATAAATATAATAATAAATCGTTTATTTCCTTGTGGTAACAGTTAGGTACATAGGATAAGTCAACATTACAAACCATAATTAATACATTAATAAAAAGGATACAATCCTTATAAGGTACAAGTCTGATATTCATGAAGCGAGTAAAAACAACTTCAGATGCCTTTTGAAAGCACTAAGAGACTGTTCCTCTTTCAGATTGGCTGGTAACTTGTTAAATAGTTTCGGGCCCAAACAGTTGGGAGATCTCGCTCTTATTCCCAATCTGGCATATGGCACCTGCAGATCATCCATATGTCGGATGTACATATTATGGATGTCAGACCGTTTTAAAAAACTGTCTTTATTTTTAAAAACAAATGTACACATTTCGTAAATATACACTGAACACATATATTAAAATCTTTAAAAATAGCTCTACAGGATGTTGTATTGTCTACTCCGGCCATAATACGAAGAATTCTCTTTTGACCAATAAAAACACTACGCACACAAAACGACCCACCCCAGAAACATACACCATATGATAGTCGAGATCCCACCTGCGCGTGATAGAACTGCGTCAGTTGGGAACGGGATAGATATCGCTTCAAAACCCGGAACTGGAAGGCAATCGAACCCAGCCTTGCGGACAGCGCCAAACCATGCTCGTTCCAGCTCAGCGTGCTGTCCATATGAAGGCCCAGAAATTTGACATTTTCTGTGGAGTCTACTTTTTTCTCATGACAGTATAGGTCGAAAGTTTCGACGTGCCGCTGGGGACAATGAAATTGCTTGAGGTGGGTTTTACCAACATTTAGGAAAAGACCATTCACAGAAAAGCAATCGCTCAAAGCCTCGAGAACTCGCTGACTCGTCACAGCTACCTCATCCTGAGTTGATCCCCTCACCACAGCAGTGGCATCATCTGCATAAAGAGTGAAGTGGGCACCGTCATGGACAAGTGGGACGTCGTTGATGAAAAGTATGAATAATATTGGACCCAGGACAGAGCCCTGTGGAACACCCAAGTTGACCATCCTGTAAGAGGAAGTATGCTGGTCTATTGAGACGCACTGTCTCTGGTGCCTGAGATAAGACATCACCCAATCAAAAAAAGACCTCTCACCCCACACCGGATCAGCTTGTCCATCAAAATATTAAGATCGACACAGTCGAAAGCCCGACTGAGTTCGCAAAAGATTTCAGCCGGGACCTCCCCTGCATCGATCAGTTCTAGAAGTCTGTCCGTCAACGATTGCACGGCGGTTGAGGTAGATTTATTCCGCATAAAGCCGTGTTGAGATGAGGATATGATGTTATGACGAGTCAAGAACTCCCTCATACGGTTCAAAAAACAATGCTTAAAGATGCTGGAGAATGAAGGAGGAATGGACCGGCGGTGATGTGAGGGAATTGTGCAATTATCGTCCGATCAGTATATTGCCAGTTCTCTCTAAGGCTGACGAGAAAGCCTTATATAACGGCATAGTACAATATGTCGAGGCGAATAAGTTTATCTACCCGCATCAGTACGGGTTTCGTAGAGGCTTATCCACGGCGGACGCGGTGGAAAAGTATGTGGTCGATTGCCTGAGCATGTTTGACAGTGGCGAATACTGTGTTTCCTTTCAAAGTAGATACATACATAGCGCAAGTGTACATCTCGTACTCCGTGATTGCGTTCCAAGCTGGTTACTATCATGGCGCCTCGCTAGCCAAACAGAGGCAACACGCGTCGCTCGTCGCTCGGTTCCGGCCGGCCGGGCACTAGACGGAGAGAGTTGCATGTCTTGCAAGGTTTATTTTTTCCATGTTACAATGTATAAACTGAATGTGTCCGGATTATGGTCTACTTACAGGGTTGCAAGTGTCATTTTCAAAATTTTTCGAATACTTTTTGAGGTATATCGAAATGTTCAGTACAGATAATAAGAAACCGCTGTTGGTCGTTTGCCATGTGCTGTACGCATTTGTCTAGATACGGTCGAGCAGTGTTAAAGTGCTTCAGTTGGTCTTCGAAATTTGATAAAATCTGTCAAATCCCGGCTAACTAACACAAAACTTTGGCACCGCAAAACTTCTAAAAAGCTGTTCTATCCCCTACTCGGAAAATAGCTTATATCTCCGAAAATAGGTTGGAACAAAACTTTTTCCCAACGGAACAAAACGACACAAAACTAACACAAAACTTTGGCATCGAGGAAATATCAAAATTCCAAAAAGCCTTTCTGGCCCCACCTAGAAAAATTGCTTATTTCTCCGAAAATAGGTCGGAACAAAACTTTTTCTCGACGGAACAAAACGACACAAACCTAACACAAAACTTTGGCATCAACAAAATTTCAAAATTCCAAACAGCCTTTCTGACCCCACCTCGAAAATTTGCTTATTTCTCCGAAAATAGATCGTAACAAAACTTTTTCTTGACGGAACAAAACGACAAAAACCTAACACAAAACTTTGGCATCGAGGAAATTTCAAAATTCAAAAAAGCCTTTCTGGCACCACCTCGAAAAATTGATTTATTTCTCCGAAGATAGGGCGGAACAAAACTTTTCCTCGACGGAAAAAAAACAACACAAACCTAACACAAAACTTTGGCATCGAGGAAATTTCAAAATTCCAAAAAGCCTTTCTGGCCCCACCTCGAAAAATTGCTTATTTCTCCGAAAATAGGTCGAAACAAAACTTTTTCTCGACGGAACAAAACGACACAAACCTAACACAAAACTTTGGCATCGAGGAAATTTCAAAATTCCAAAAAGCCTTCCTGTCCCACCTCGAAAAATTGATTATTTCTCCGAAGATAGGGCGGAACAAAATTTTTCCTCGACGGAACAAAACGACACAAACCTAACACAAAACTTTGGCATCAACAAAATTTCAAAATTCCAAAAAGCCTTCCTGTCCCACCTCGAAAAATTGATTATTTCTCCGAAGATAGGGCGGAACAAAATTTTTCCTCGACGGAACAAAACAACACAAACCTAACACAAAACTTTGGCATCGAGGAAATTTCAAAATTCCAAAAAGCCTTTCTGGCCCCACCTCGAAAAATTGTTTATTTCTCCGAAAATAGGTCGAAACAAAACTTTTTCTCGACGGAACAAAACGACACAAACCTAACACAAAACTTTAGCATCGAGGAAATTTCAAAATTCCAAAAAGCCTTCCTGTCCCACCTCGAAAAATTGATTATTTCTCCGAAGATAGGCCGGAACAAAATTTTTCCTCGACGGAACAAAACGACACAAACCTAACACAAAACTTTGGCATCAGCAAAATTCCAAAAAGCCTTTCTGGCCCCATCTCGAAAATTTGCTTATTTCTCCGAAAATATATCGGAACAAAACTTTTTCTTGATGGAACAATACGACAAAAACCTAACACAAAACTTTGGCATCGAGGAAATTTCAAAAAGCCTTCCTGTCCCACCTCGAAAAATTGATTATTTCTCCGAAAATAGGTCGGAACAAAACTTTTTCTCGACGGAACAAAACGACACAAAACTTTGGCATCGAGGAAATTTCAAAATTCCAAAAAGCCTTCCTGTCCCACCTCGAAAAATTGATTATTTCTCCGAAGATAGGGCGGAACAAAATTTTTCCTCGACGGAACAAAACGACACAAACCTAACACAAAACTTTGGCATCAACAAAATTTCAAAATTCCAAAAAGCCTTTCTGGCCCCACCTCGAAAATTTGCTTATTTCTCCGAAAATAGTTCGGAACAAAACTTTTTCTTGACGGAATAATACGACAAAAACCTAACACAAAACTTTGGCATCGAGGAAAT